>WSZQ02069027.1:0-24208 GCA_019419845.2 Weissflogia rhopalogaster
CATCTACAATAATTTGCATCGGACGGGTAGTCCACGAATCCTGCTAAAAATAAAAGATTCGCGTTAATTCGCGGGTTGCTATTCGCAATAATGGTATGAATAAGAGTCCCGGAGGTGGAGAAGCAGGCGAGACTGGACATCAAGGACAGCAAATTCGATGGTGGTTTGAGGAGAAAGGCTAGAGTTTCCGAAGGACGAAGGATGGGCAGTAGAGAGATGAAGAGAAGGGTCGCTGATTTTTTTTCTTCATTGCGGCTGATAGTGTTTAGTATTTTGTTATTTCTGGTTTAAATATTATTGTAAAGTAATTCTTACAAGAAGAATGTAAATGCCAAATAAAGGTTGCTAATAATAATACATTTTATGCGTAAGATTTGAAGAAGCGACTATGGTTCTAGTTATTTCTGTAATCTAACTCATGATCAGAAATATGATCACGAATAATTATAGAAGAATTCAGGCTAACTTATGTCCGCCGAGATTCGATCCTGGGACCTTTTCATCATCTTTTAGAGCCACCTAGCTGGGTACTTTTTTAACAGAATTTATGATTTAGGTACTGAGAAGTACTGCACATGAACTCAGTTGGAACCCCAATTAAATTACTTTTTCCTAACGGCCAGCATTACTACTAGCTTTAATTGGACAATCAATCAATAAGTTGGTAAGATCGCTGTTTGCAATCGCGGTAGTGACACAACTTCTAATTGCATCTGTAGATGTTATTACATAAATCTCTTTCACCCTGAGCTAGGAGTGAGCAATCGTCTTAAGGAAAAAGGAACATTGCCTGATTATCTTTTAGACATAATAGGGGCATGCTCAGAGGCCGTAACATGGGGGATACCTATGAAAAGTGTAACATTCTTTATTTATCCTTAATGGATTAAGAATAAAAGGCTCAATCTGTTGATATGAATTGTCACAATCGCAGCTATCAGTTATATTTCCTACTTTATAGTGGATTGGGTGGACTAATTTTAGTACTTCCTTAGGTTAAGAATGGATAGACCATGTTCATGCCTGCCAATGGTACTAGCTTACAAATAGAAAGAAGTTCAATAAAAACATAAGATTGTATGAAAAATAAATAGATGAAAATTCAAAAATTAATTTGACTGTAATTCCAACCAACGAATACTCAGGATACTTGTAAAATTTTCGATTGGTACTTGGAGACAAGTGGCTGCGTTCATAGCGCAATAAAATTATGAAAATTATCATCCCCACGAATGCCTTTCCTGGGCTTGTTGCGTTTCTCCTGCACAGGTTCGTGCGAAGTTAAACGCTCGCTTGATGACTGATATTTCACTTCCATGGAGGACTTGACACGGGAACGCCGTGCAATCTCATGCAGTTTCGAGAGAGTGAGCTCCAACTCGGACATATCAGGTCCACTGACTAAACTGGGTAACTGAATCGACACGGTATCCTCCTTGGAACGAATATGCTTCTGAGCCTGGCTAAGAATATTCGCCCATAGTATGGATTCATCAACGTTTTTGCGTTTCGCCAAATACTTCAAGTACTTGATTTTTTCTAAAAAAGTGATGGCTTGTTAGAGCGGGAAACTAGGCCGCGTGTTTGGTGGTATACGGTGAGCAGTGATGAAGATTGGACCTACCTTCGATGGAATGTTTTGTTTTATTTTTGGCGTCGGACTTATTGGAAATGTGTCCGCTATTATTATGCGCCTCTTGCGGCTGATAGTGCGGCGAATGCTGCTCGCGTTTCTGCTCATGCTCGCGCGTATTTTTAGCCGCAGCAAATTCCTGCTCCGAATCGTCTTGCCAAGTTTCGAGTGCCGTCGAGACGTATGAGACGTTCATGCGTTTCGCGCATGCTGCCGCCGACGACGAGTTGCTTCTATTTTTACCATTCTGAGCGCGCCCAGCGGGCCCAGCGAGCCCAGCAGGGGGCGTCGAATTTGGCTTAGCGTCCGAATTTGATGGAAGCGACTGATGGGTGTCGGCTCCAATGGATTGCAGTAGCTTCTCGGGTATAACCTTTTCACGTTCTCTAGGACTAGGATCTGATGGCACAATCGATTTCGAATCGCGATATCGGTTATAAACAATGTTACAGAGATTTCTGATCGCATGAGCACTTATATCCTCAGTGGCCTTTGTGGGTATATGTTGCTTTGTCTGCTCGATGGCACTAGATCCATTCATTACAGTTTTGACTTGATAATTAATTGGCATATGAAGTTTGTTACCATTTCCTTGCCTGGCAATTTTATTTTTAATTACTTGCCTTTTGTGGTGTCTTTCATAAGAAAGATCCTCCGTAGATGACTTTCCTTTAACGCGATGATTTGATGTTTTCGTAACGTACAAACGTTCGTGATCTCTCTCAGGCCCTTCGTCCTCAACTTTTCTGATTGGCTTTTTGCTATACTGCGTAGCCGTAGTAATATTTGTCTTATTTGGATAAACTGTAGCTGTACGAAGTTCATTAATTTTGTTCGAATATTGCGTGAGGAGTTTATGAATCACAAATTTAAAGTAATCCTTCTTTACCGTTTTCTCTTCGTGCTCATTGAGTCTTTCTTCAAGTGACGTCACTTTTGAAGTTAGTTCCTTCAGTAAGATAAGATTAGTTTCGCTCTTAGACTTGGAACGCAAATCGACAAGACGGCGGTTCACTTTTACATTTTGATCCTTTTGTGATGTATTATGAGGATTGCGGGGTTGTCCGGAAAATTTCGGATTGGGTGTGTGAGGAATAGCCGGCCGCTTCTGGGACTCAACTAAAACTCCGACCATGCCACAATGTTGACATAAACAGGGAGTCCCTGGTTTATCAAAGTCATCCGCATGCATAGGACTATGGGCCATACAGGGAAGTTTCTGCCTTATATGATTGAATGTTTGATGGGGTGAAGTATAGACCTGCTGGCATTTCGGTGGTTTCACACCTCGAACGTACAAGTTATCAGATCCTTCTTCAAGCTCATAGTCAGTAAGAAACTCAAGTTGTTCTTTATCATGGGAGCGCGAATCTCTTGGAAACTTTGATTCTTTTCCAGCTACTGAGCCGGGTTGATCAATTAACTGCCACACATCATCCATTTCGACAGACACGGTAGCATGGTCGTAAGGCATAGATGATTGTTGAGTGAGGGTAACATCGACGGACTTATTACAATTCTTATTCAACTTGTCGAAACTTACTTGACGCAGCAGACTGTTAATCGATTCATCGATTTCCAGCTCTAATGATAGCCTAGACTCTTCTTCGCCATGTCTTTCTCTATGAGATGCTCTATTTTCCATAAGATTTCGTAGTATTTTTTGCGAATAATCCACCACAGGGCGTACAGTTGAAGCACGATCCGCGGGGGTACGCAAGGGATCGCCATTGGCTATGTGAGCGTTGTTAGGAGAGGGATTTTTATAATTTAATGAAAATTTCTTGAAAGACTTGTTGACTTTCCCGCTATTTTCTGTAATACGTTCCTTAGTAGATTGGGCATGCAGTTCATTCATACTACGAACATGTTCAGTACTGTCTATTTTGTTCCTTGAGTGGTGAAATTAAGTCTTAAAAAGGGTTAAGTCAAACTAGATTTAGGATTTGAATTTTTGCATTAATGAGATTTATGAGATCTTCATCACTGTCGGACAAACGTCAGAGAACTGTAGTTGAGTTCCCGGCAACTTGGATCGACTGAACCTTATCAAAATGTCATTGATATTACTCGTGTTGTTTTTATTATTCCTGTTACTATTCGTTCACAGCTTGTCAAATTTAGTAGCACTTTTACAGTATTGTCACTTTTGCAATCTTTACAAATTACAACGAGAAAATACAGAAACCTCTAAGTGCTGTTTAACCAAAGTTTTACACTATGTTGTCCTCAGAAATATCCTCTACTGAGTCCCCACATATTAAGGAATCAATTCGTAATTATAATTTGTTGCTCTCACATTTCAATTTTTTTCACTAATGTGCATTCAGGTATTAGGAAAGCAACTCCTTCAATTACCAGCACTAATGCATCTGAAGGCAATGTTGGAATGGAGTCTCTTACCAATGATTCCATGGAATTAACAGCACCGCAGAAGCATATCATGGCAAATGACATTTTAAAGGATATTCTTGAAACCGCAATGGACATCGCGGTTGGTGTTGATACTCCAATAAAGCTGAAGCGAAGCAAAATGAATATCATCGATGACGATAGATACAAAGTTGAGGACCAACTGAACGATGTCAGTAATGGCCTAGAGAAGGCCAAAGTTGAATCAGTACCTCTGAATGAGACAATTTCTGTGGAAGTCGACATTGGGATGAAGAAAATGCTAAATAATATGTTGGCTGTAGCATCACTACCACAACCGGATAAAAATTTAGGGATTGGTGATAGTGTCGTCGCTGACGAACCGCAGGCCATCCTTGTGAAACCCTCCAAGCCATTGGAGAAGAAGACACGTATCACTGATTTAGTTATGAACTCAAAGAAAGTCCTCAAGAGTATGCTGAGCGAGGAACAACGTCGAAAGAGAGATGAGTGGGAAGAAACCAATGAGCAGTTCATTCAACTGATTGAACTTGATAGCAATCAACCCGAATTGGATATATTAACTCCCGAGGCGTGTCCCTTGCCTGCAGATGAAGGAGATGATGAACTACTCTTGATGCCAAATGATACTTCCCAATTGGATAACATTGAGCTCTGCACTGATGACAGCGCTGTGGGTAACTCTCTGGGTGGCAAGGGTGATGAGAAAAAGTCCAAAGAGAGCAGCAAAAGTACCCTTCATAGAAAGGGAAGTCTGTGCAGTGATGGAAGTAAGCGTAGAAAGTGGCTCGCGGGTCTAAAGGTGTTCAGTTTCTTCAGAAACCGCAAGAATGGCAAGGGAAAGGGTGACAAGACTGAGGAGATTCCCGGAGAGCATGTCAGCCACTAGACACCTAACGATTTTACATATTTCTACACATCTTGAATTTGTATATTTTACCTACAACAATAAATAACCATGGCCAGTTCTCACTAGAGGCGCTAATATCATATATTGTTGACTGTAATTGATTTGGGAGGATTTTGACGAAGGTTACGAATCATGACACACATTTTTTTTAGATTTGTAGGTGTTTCAGCTCAACGAATGACTAAGCATAGCTACAAGATCTATTTACATTTCTTTGAGGCTTTCAGCATGGCTTGGTATACCAAAGCTGTGAATAGTAGGGAAATTGGAAGGAAGGGAGAGCGTCTGTGGTGTGGGCATGATTTTCGTGGCCAAAGTTAGCGTTTGTAGGAAATTTTACGGGAATTTCGGGCACGCCGCTGCACCTCAGCGCCATCTGGTCGTATAAAAGCGACGATGAGGGAAACTCGGAGCCCCACTTCTGGTTGAAATTTGCTAGAAGGCACGTTCGTTCAGTTTTCTTATTCTTCAAACTCCAAACAAATTCGCAATGGTAAGTTGACTTAAACATACCTAATTATATATACATACACTCTTAAAAACCTAGAATCTAATGCTAAAAATCTAAAGTTCTAAAAACTTGTATATTCTTGTGCAAAATGAAAGTCGAATATTGCCATGACCCACCATAAAGAGGAATAATCAGGTATAACAATATTTAAATATGTTTTTCTTATTATTTCTAGGCTGATCTTCCCGCTAGAGACGTTGAGAGTAAGTACTAAATAAAATTAATTCCTCTAAAATGATAATCAACACACAAAACCCACTTTTACGAGGATATACTTAAATTAAACCGACAATTATATAATTAAAAAGCGGGTTTACTTAAAATTTACTTAAATTGAAGTCGTAAAGTATATTTTTTGAACAGTTCTAATGTGCTAAATATAGTCTGCGCATATATGGTGCGCAGCGAGGGAAACGTTTCGAATTCTCAACGTTATCAACATATACGGTGGTGGGCGCGTAATACCACGTAATACACGTTCGGAAAAATTAAAAATAACTACGCTGAAAGCTGGAGCGCGCCGACACGGATGCAAGTGAAATTAGTGCCACGGGAACACAGTAAACGGGCTATTTTTAAACCGACATCGGAAACCAAATCTGTGCTACTGTAATATTGCACTTTAAAAATATTTATACAGCGCTACCAATTTGGAGTGGAACATATGAAACTTAATATATCATAACAGTTTATGAAAACCTATTAAATTCTTAATTGTCCTCAAAACTATTTTGGAGAAAACTTACTTAAACGGATTTTCTTTTCGAAATTAGGGGCGACTTTTGTCTTCGACATCTACGACCTTGAGGGTACTGGCACCATCGATGCCTTCCAGCTTGGCGATGCTCTCCGTGCCCTCAACCTCAACCCCACCGTTGCCTCCATTGAGAAATTGGGTGGTACCAAGAAGAAGAGTAAGTAAATTTGTCTCAAGATATTAAGATTTGTGCAAATGAACACGTTAATCAAGTGAAAAGGTCTTTGCCTAAAGAAAATCTAACATCAATTAAAAGAAGATATAATTAAATTTATTTGTTTTTGGTTCCCATAGATGAGAAGAAGCTGAAGCTTGATGAATTCCTCCCCATCTTCGCCCAGGTCAAGAAGGACAAGGACATGGGCTGCTTTGAGGACTTCCTTGAGTGCTTGAAACTGTACGACAAGGAAGAGAATGGCACCATGATGGCCGCTGAATTGGCTCACACCCTCCTCTCCCTCGGTGAGCGCTTGGAGGACTTCCAGGTCGATGAGGTCCTTGCCGACTGCATGGACAAAGAAGACGAAGAAGGTTTCATCCCATACGAACGTAAGCATCTGAAATTAGAATTATTCCAAAGACTTCGAGGTCAACAACGATTACTTAAGTGAATTCCCATAAATTGCACTTTGAGAGCACTTCTAGTCTAATTAGTCTAGTTTAGTTTACACTTTGTAGTCACACACTTATTTTTTATAGCCTTCCTTAAGAAGATGATGGCGTAAGATGGAATCGGTGCTAGATACTTTCTTTTTTGAACATAAAGCAATTTTTTACCATTTTGTGTAAGTACGATTGGGTTTATGATATAGCTTTCTGTTGATGAAGAGCCAGCGGGGATGAAACTTCCAAAGATTGAAGTCATCAAACAAACTAATGCTTCATATCTTGCGCCTTAACTGCTTTATTATTTCGATGCAGCTTCTTTCCTAGCTGTCGGGATACATTTCTAATCGTTTTACAATATTTACAGCAATTCAACGCCAAGAGATCAAAACATTTTGGGATATAATTGTCAAGCATGACAATCAATGAACATCTTTGGAAACGTGTCACACTATCAATATCGGGGCCCACATGGCTGCACATACACATGGCGCATTGAACATCTTTAGCACCACTGTTTGTGCGCGTGCTGCAACACTTCACTTGTTTTTGTTTTCATTCTGCTTTTGTTTCTGATATATTTATTTATACATAGATGTATTCCGGAGCAAAACCAAATGTAAATTATGTAATAATTAAATAATAAAGATAATTTATGTTACGGGTGGGTAAATCTTGTAAGAATGTGATCAATGGAATTCGTCCATGTTACATGCTTCACTTTTATTTAATAATAAGAAGAGTATTTAAGTAATAAGAAGATATTGGAGTGATTAGGTTTAAAATTATATCAAGAGATCTAGAATCAGTGATGTAATCTATTAATAAAACGACTAGGTTGTAATCTGCATTAAAAAATGTGCCCTGGGCATTGTGAGGATGAAATGTGAAATTAAATACTGAAATCGATTGCAGTCCCAAAATAATTTGGAATACAAATTATTCATTAATAAAATAATTTAGAATGTAGCTACTACTACTATTTCTAGGCTAGAGCGTTTTACGCCTTCTGGTACCCTATTTTTGTTGTCCTAAACATAAGGTTTCTAAGTGAAATGTAACTGACACATGGATAAAAAATGTCGATAGAGGCCATTGCCATGTTGTTATCGGTCTTCAACTTTCTGGTTTATTAGTTTCGGGATTGTTCCAAATTGTTCCATTTATTCCAATACTTTGATGAACCGTTTCATTTCTGCATTCCTTACCTTGCGACCAGAATAGCAACTTCCTCCCTTATTTTCGCCGGAAGTCCAATTCTAGAACGTGGAGTCTTTCCTCAGTTTGTTTATTTTTCAATACTAATCAATAAATGCTCCATTGTAATAATAAAGTACAAGATTCTTCATATATTTATTAGAGACTAATTACCAGTAACAATAAAATAACCGTTCAGATCCTGTAAAACTGTCGAAGATGTAGATCTTCCAAGGTTCCTCTACATAAAAAAATTACCCTACGGCTGCATGTGCCCCGGGTTGGTGTTCAGAACGTCCCAGGATCAAATATCGTATGATCAATATCAGTAATGAATAGTGCATATCCCATTTCGTCTCAATGTGATAAAGCATACTTGAATAGCATACATGTATTTTCTTTCTTCGGTCTTCTAATAACTATGAGGAAAAAGGCTCTAATCTGTGTTTCGTCCAAATTATTTCTGGGTACTTTGAGCATAAGAAGTCTGTTTGGGTGAGTTGAGAAGAAGACTTCACTAACAACAACCACAGATGACAGTATGGGTTCCTGAGGTAGTAGAAATTACTACCACAAGGATTTAAGTCCGAGGCCCTCTGCGCCGAAAACAACGATCTTATCAATTGGGCTACTACGCTATCAGCTATGAAGCTAATTCTAAATAATCTAAACACATTTTGAAATTCCTGTGTCACCTTATTGGATTAGCTCATCGCCACTTTTGACCAGGATTACCAATTATGTGTTACACAAAGATGTTTGCACTCAAATGGTCAGTGACGGTCGCTATACAGAACGTTCAGATTTACCAATAGCACAGATCCTATTTTGCCTCAATGTAGTAAAGCATAAATGAGACCAGGTTGGCCAATTGTATGTTCCCCACAGATTTTTGTGGTATATTCAATGACTACTCAGCACATGGTCCACAATGCTATAATTAACCTTCTCTAAGTTCATAATATGACTTATTACATTCAAAAAAGAACTGGATATAATAATATTTCACCCAATTCGGTGTCACAACTGGTATTACAGGTTATACTTCTAAAGAAAGGATAGAAGAGGGTAGAAAGACCAAAGAACATACTGAACACAAAGAAGACACACTGACACCCTGGGACGTTAGGCTATCGGAAAAATCGGTATAACAGTTAATGACAGAGGAAGCCCTTGAAGAGCATGTAAGGAGAAGAGGTAGAGGTAAAATACCAGTTTCGTCAAATCAAATTATGGGAGAGTACATACTACTTGCTCAACCATCGAATACAAGGTCTGGAAGGTAGGCTTGTATATGTGGACAGTAAACGTATGATTTAGAAGAGAAACGGGTGATGGCAAGGGCGAGATGTGGAATGGAAGAAGCGGGGCGCTATGAATGGGTGAAGTAATGATGCATGAGAATGGGGTGGATACGTTGAAATATGTGGGAAGTGAATCAATAGAAGAAAGTAGAAACTCATGCAACACAACAATGTAAATATGCGAAATTCGCGATTAATCTACCCGAAAAGGTTTGTCGCCTTCCAGAATTATTTTTGGGTAAGGTTATGAAGACTTCTATAACGACAACCACAGATGTTAATGTAGTTGCTGGAGCAACTAGAGTAGGCATGACAAGGGTACCGAATAATTCGGTTACTCGGTTTTCCGCCTTTCGGGTTAAACCGGGCTTTTATTTTCAAGGGTTTAATTCGGATTTTCGTAAAAGTTTCTGTTCCTATGCCAGAATCAGCTGATCTGGAAAGTATCGGGTTCCGCGTTTGCGTCCCACTACTAGTGGATGCTGAATGTTTTGTTTCTTGAATCGAAATCGACGCGAGTGCAGTCCACTACTAGATGGTGCTAAAAATTCTGTTTTTTTGAACCGGAATCGACGCGAGGGCGCCCCACTACTGCCTGGTTCTGAAGATTCTGTTTTCAAAACAGCAATCAACTCGATTTCGCGAGTGCTTGTTGATACTTGACACTAAAACAACAGCGGTTAATTGCTCCCGCGATTGCGGTCCATAGCCAGAGATCAGCACGTGTTTTAACATGTTTATTTGCAGTACTAGCGAACGAAGCCTCCAATTTTTCCTCAAGTTGCGTAGTGATTGTATTTAATGCATATTTGGAAAAATCAGAATAGCCATTCTCTTCGATAATACTGGTAATTGAATTTATCTTTTTCCAAATTTTTGTTTCCATTTCTTGTTTTTATTTATATACATTCTTTTAATAACCAATGAAAATAAAATTACTTTCATGCGAATAGACTTTTTATATTACACTAGGGGGCTTTGTAAACGAGGTTTTGTTTGGATTTTAAATCCGGGCTTTCACTGACAAAACCGTAACAGAATAAACCTGAAGATAGACAAAACCCGAAGACTCGGGTTTCGCTATTTTTTTGACAAGCCTAGAGTGGAAGTATTATATACCTGGATCCGCCTTCGTGGTAAGCAGTGATTTCACTCTCTACTTCTGATACTACTTCAACTGCTTCTAATAATAATAATATTTATTGGAAAAAAGCAACATTCTATCGACTACATAGTCTACTTAGAATATATCACTATAATTATAACATTTTTAGGTTTAATTAATTGAAATTGCGTTCTATACATTTATAATAATCCTAATTACGAAACTGGCAAGGAACCTTCAAATAAAAAAAAACAATTAAGAACGACGCAGTTCCCGTGATTTATAAAAAACGCAATGCTGATTAACACATCAAAGCGATGCGGTGCAAATAATCTAATTAAAACCCACCATCCCTACTCTCAATGCGGCACTAGGATGGCATCTCGATCTTCTGATCCATCTTAATATAAAACCAATCACGATTGTAATTATAGCCCTAGTTCAATTAGATAGTGTCGCTCGATGCAGACGTGATTACTTCATCAAGAGGATAACAGTGTAACAGCTTCATAAACAATTTGTGCTGTTCCTTTTTTATTGAGTTCCCTTTTATAGAGGATTAGACAAAATGGTAAGTTGTTATCAGTAAACAAAAAACGTATTGAATTCTTACTGTTTTATTTCAAAGACGGAGAAGCTTGAGAAGATTGAAGGACTTAGGCCTTCCGAAGTCGAAAGTAAGTCATTGATTTCAGAGTAAGGAAAGATATTAACTTGTTTTAATTAATTAGATTGCAAATTTGCGTTTAGCATCTATGAATCCGATACGAACAAATTGGACTCGATCAATCTATGTAAAGTGCTCTATGCACTCAACCTCAACCCAAGTTTGGAGAGATTTGAACAATTTGGTTGTGCCAAACGAGAAGGTATATCAAACGATACGATTAAAAGATTGTTAACTAAATTGTCAATTATGTCATGAATAGGTGAGAAATTCTTCAACTTTGAGGAGGTAGGAAAAATATACTCCGCGATGAAGAAAGAAGTTAAAGATATGGGATGTTATGAAGATTTCATTGAATTGCTGAAACTCTCCGATAAATTGGAAAACGGCTGGATGCCACTCGGTGAATTGCAGAACTTTTTGCTCGCCCTGGGCGAGAAACTCACCGATGCTCAGGTTGATGAGGTGATGGAAGATTGCATGGGTGAGGAAGATGATGATGGTAACATTGAATATGGCCGTGAGTATTCAAGCGTTCACATCAAAGCACTACAAAACTGAAAGCGTTCAACTAAAATTTAATTGTCTCTGTTTAGCATTCTTGGCCGGTATGTGCGAGGTAGTGAAGTCGTAAATTTGCAAAACGTTCCATGCAAACCGCAAGTCATCATGCGACGATTATCAGTGCCAGTTTACACCTGTTACACCCCGAGTTTCTACCGTTTCTAACCGATAATTAATGAACTCCAATTACAACTAACACGAAATAAAGTATTCTTTGAAGAATTTTGTCTTTTATATTTCTTTTTAAAAACTAACAAATAATTTTCCATGGTTTAAGTAATTTTCTATTGAATAGGGCACCCTCTAGTGACCAGGAAGCATCCCTTCTCCCTTCACATTTCTATTCGTCCTTGCAGATTTCCACCAACGCGAAACCGCCTCCACAATTCAACAGCTCCTCATGGATCAGTTTACAGCTGCCTGTTCTTGCAAATACACTTACTAAGAGTACCAACTATTGATGTTGTGTCAGTGCATAACAAAAACAAACGCAACAAATCAAAATCGCAAACATTTCGTTCGAAAATCAGAGAAAAAAGTGTACACTCCAATTTGTCTAGTTTTAATGAGCGTTTAACGATCGCAAAGGAAAACATTTGGGAGTGGGAAGCGTCACCGGACGACGACATCACCAGCATCAATATCATCCTCACATCAGTGATACAACTGCTGTTGCTGTGCGTTAGAAAAAAAAAACTGTGAACCTGTGTGAGGCTTGTGAAAAAAAGCATTTATTAAAGTTGGTACTAAGGAACACAATTTTAAAATGTCAACTTCTACAAATCTGCCTGCAACGCAACAGGAGGCGTTTTCGACGTCACAAGCAATAGGTAATTATTTATAATATTTTAAATTTTGCTATATTTTCATCAAAAACAGAGAAACACAATAAATGGGTTTTATTGTAGAAACTCAATTATTAATAGATTTATGATTCACTGTATAATATATCTCTATTGTCTTGTAAATCTGAATAAAACATTTCTAAGCCACCCACGTACTTTGCCACATGATCTCATCATATTTATGTTTACCTACTAATGTAGTATGTAAACATCTCAAAATTAGTACTAGTGCTTAACTAATAAGTAGTATTCTGATCCTTTTATTGAATATGTTTTTAAAAACTCTAAGTTCTATCTTATCAATTGCATTTGCAATTTGTAAATTACACTTATTGCGATTTACTATCAAACTCAAGTGTTCAAATGCTCCGATCCATTCAATTCTGGAACTATCGAATGCCTAATCATAATAATTGCTAACGCAATCATACCGGTTGCATTCGGCATTGAAACTAATTTGTGACGATTAGATAATTGTTTCGTTTCGTTGGATTACCACGGACATACATACTTGATGTTATATATTTAGTTATATACAAAATAAAATAGTTACAGTTACAATGTATTAAATATATTAAATTCCAGAAAAATAAAATTATTTGTATTAGATGGATGTTAAAACGAATATTTTTTCGTTTAATTGACTGAGCATCGACAATAATTTTAGTAAATTATTGTAGTAAACAGTCATAAAAAATATTTCTTAAATTTGCAAGTAGTTTAATGATATAAGGACGGTGTTTAACTTTACAGTTGTATTTCACTTTTACTTAAAGTAAAAGTATTAAACACGTTTTCCAGCCTAATCCAATTATGGGAAATGCAACTTTCTCGTTTATTAATCGTTTAAGAAGTGCAAAAAATGAAGTTTAACCTTAAAAAATTACCTTAAAAATATCAGTGTAAATTAATTCTTTGGATATGTGAGTAATTTGTAAATCTTGAAATTGTCAATTCTTTCTGTAGAAATAACAATTTCAAGCAGTATTATGTAAAGTAATAAAATAGAGTCAATAAATTAATATTTTCTTATTCATTTACAATGCTTGAAAAAAAGCATAAAAATCAATTAGATATAATATGTGACAATATATGGAAATAATTGTAATTCATCCGTTTAAAACCAATTATCTAGTTATTATTATTATTATTCATTCTGAAAAATTTTGACGTTAACGTAACTGTCGATCCTGTAAATATGGGCTAGGTATATTAATAATCAATAGAGATATGCTCATATTTGCATATTCGCAATATATTTCAAATGGGAACAATCAAACTATTTTTTGCCCATGTCTTGGTCACATTACGAGGTATTTACTTGAAATATGTATTAACGCATTTTCTTTCCGACCCTACATCGAACCATAATATTTTAGGTATTTCCAAAATCGAAAATTTGTATGTGGCTTATATGAGTCATTTTGCGATGGCTTTTACGGTACGATCACACTGGTTATTTGCTTGCTTTTATATTGTTGTTGTTTACAGTTCATACAATTCCGACAATTTATGTTTATTGGTGTGAGTTGTTTAGGTATATGTTGTTGTTGAGCGTAGTTCTCTTAGTGTGTTGTAGATGTCTGTAGAGTAATGTGCGAAGATGAATGTTTGAAATTGTGTGTGTTTATATATGTATGGAAAATAATCACGCTATGTGATGCCTACCCCGAGGACTCAAACTCGACCACCAGCGTAATACGCGAATGTGCTACCCTTTAAGATACCCATATATAAATATAGACAAATAAGTAACATTAATCCAAACAAGACCAAAATACAGCCAAGCCAATCACATCATTACTTAACAATTTGATTATAAATTAACCATCATCGAACAATGAATAATGTTAAGTAATTTGTTCTCTACACATGTATTTTTTCTCTAGAAAAAATACATGTCTTGTTTTACAAAATGTACTGACGTCCAACCAAATGTGCGATGTCTGCTGACTGACTTCTAATTTTATTATTCTGTATTATTCATTATCCTTCTAATCAACGGTATTAACCTATAATATGATTAACTAGAGTGAAAATGAATTGAATAGAGCAAACATGTAAAATGGCTATGTTAATTTATTTTCCCTCCCTGGCCCCAACCTCTGAATAAAATTCTGCCGGCGTTCATGCCCCCGTGGGGCGTGCACCTAATCATAGATAACACTACCCTAAAGAGATTTGTTCCATTCCACGGATCATATTAGTAAAATTTACAAGGAAAATGTATTTTATAATTTATGTCTAACTTCAAGCTGTGTGTTCTACTGCTCAGAATATGCTAATAAAATATAATATATTATAGATACATTAGTAAACACAATTTTGTATATCTTTACAAAATAAATTCTTTGAATTGCAAGAGACAGACAGTAAGTTAACGAAGAGCAATTAGATATAAATATACAAAAATAATTAAAGTTCATTCAAGTAAGACCAACAAACAATTCAGAATTTTACTTAACAATTTGATTATGAATGAACCATTTGGGCATTGAGTAATTTATCTTATAATTTATGACTGCCTAAAGCGGTTTGTTCTACTCCACTGCATTTATTAATTAAAATAATGTAGCGTACGGAAGACAGTCATTACAGAACAACTTCTATGCATAGACAATGACAGTAGGTAGGGTCATAATCCAACACAGAAATAAAATAAACGGAAATATTGACTTAAATATGAGGAAACTATGCACCTATTGAACGTGAGTAGACTCAGTGGTCTGTAAACATTGTGCGCTGCACGTATTATGAAACCCATCGTCCGGCGGCGGTAATAGAAAATCGACGGCGGCAAGGCAGCCCCCGAACTGATCGATGCCAAACGCAGAACGCACTTTCACTCGGCGTGCGGCGGCGCTGTGCCACCACCAGCATCATATCTCCGTTGCACCGACGTCGCAGGCGTATGTTTATCGCCGTCGATGCATTGAGCAACCACCGAGAGCGTTGGCAATCTGTGGCGCGACCGGCGGCGGCAGCGCCGCGACGCCGTACACCTCATACAAGCACCGGCTGCCGGCAGCGACGACGCAAAAATAAATTCGTGCGAAAGGTATGCGACGCTGTGTCGCATGTCAAATTGTCGCGAAATTCAACACGACGGAATCCCTTCAGTGGTCAACTGCGCTCATCGTGCCCAATTGATCGAGCTTTAAATGGTTTCCACAGCGCTGCAAAGCGATACAAACGTGCATCCACGAGTCTAATCTACGGTGGTGAAACAAACAAATCCTATCTAACATTTTACAAATAGTAAGGGCACTAAATTTAAGGTATTTATCGTATTAAAAACTTATTTAGAGAATTTAAGACATGAGGAATGTTTTGAAAGACTTTATCTTAAACAGTTTGTACCTAAAGCATGATCACCACCCTATATACTGGATATAGACTTATTCAGTAAAACACGTAAAATAAGAAGTATTTAATTAATGAACATTGCTCTGGCTTGTTGTTATTTGTAATGATTTGGTCATAGATTGCTTTATTTCACGCGATTATGTTTTGTCTAGATTCCAACACGATTTCATTGCAAATTTATGCAAATTAGAGCTATTGATAGACTTAGCAAGGCTTTAAAAGTGCAAATAATAAACAGGTTACAAATTAACAGGTTAGAAGCAATATTTTGAATTTAAAAAATAACAATATAATCATTAACATGAATAGAACAAAATAAATAAAGTTAAATAAAATACGATGAGTTTGTTCAAGTGATCGATTATTAATTACATGACTATTTTTTAAACCAATATTATTGCTAATTGCAAGATACATAACTTATTAAATTATTCATGCAATTGTCTTGTTCAGATTCTAAAACTGTTTCATTGCTATTGATTGAATTTAAACGTTTAAATCGGAGGTATCCAACTAATTGATATCTGTGTCTGCATTTTTGTAATACACTTTTCTTGGTGGCTCCCAGTTCGTGAAAATATAATGGCAGCCAATACACCGTCAGTAATGTTCTGAAGGGGGTCCCCGTATTCTCGATTCTCGCGCCACCCCTGAGACGAGTCAATACTTCCCTAGGGCCTCCCAGCACCTCCCAGGTTGGAAATCTCTGGTTTAAATAATCAACGAGTTACGAATTAATAGGTTAGAATCATTTTAGTAAGAATAGTTAATAAAATATGAAGACTAGCTTAAATAAAATATGCAGACAAGTGTAAATTATTGAATAATGAGTTTATTCAATTGAAAATAAATCTTGAAATAAATCTTCACATTTAAAACCGAATATACATTTAATTACAAGTAAACCATTTTATTTAAAGTTAACATGCTAAATTATATTCATGTGTCTAGAATAAGTGATCTCTTAAGAAATATTTCTAATATCGAGACAAAGTAGAGACGTTTAAATAATATTCATAACTTAGTCTGAATGCTATTTGCAATGCTCTCGTTAAAGATTAAAATATTTCACATGATTTGTCTGAATTCCAAAATTGCATCATTACAAATTTATACAAATATATAAGCATTAATTTGGATGCGTTTAATAATGCAAATTTTAAACGGATTCCGAATTAAACAGTTTTTTTTTATTTGAGAGCAAGTACGTAGTAATGATTTTTCCTAACACATTCACACAACTACTATCATACAGTCTTGCTTGAACGACCCCAAACTAGCTAGCATTGACATATCAAAGACGAACAT
The DNA here is from genome assembly GCA_019419845.2 of Weissflogia rhopalogaster. NCBI lineage: Eukaryota > Metazoa > Arthropoda > Insecta > Coleoptera > Staphylinidae > Weissflogia > Weissflogia rhopalogaster. The sequence goes on from WSZQ02069027.1 coordinate 17,168, forward strand.
ATAATCATTTAGCACAATTAATAAATTTACAAAGAAATTAATTATTTGAATTTGAAATTTAACACGGAAAGAGAAAATTTGAAGCCCCCGACCGGATTTGAACCGGCGACCTTTGGGATACCGGCACAACGGGCTACCAACTGCGCCACAGAGACCCCGGGAACCCGACCTGGTACTTCGAATTAACTCTTTCCTTTTGCCGCGATGGCTTGGCTGACTTTGAGAATATATGTTATATTGAATTTCGCAATTTAGTGTGAAGTTTGAATTATATTTGAAGGCAAGTACCTTGTTCCCGGGGTCTCCGTGGCGCAGTTGGTGGCGGGTTGGGCCAGTATCATAAAGGTCGCCGGTTCAAATCCGGTCGAGAGCTTCAAATTTCCTCTTTCCATGTTAAATTTCAATTTCAATTAATTAATTTCTTTGTAAATCCATTAATTGTGCTAAATGATTACATGTTCTTCTTTGATATGTCAATGCTAGCTAGTCTGGGTTCGTTCAAACCAGACTGTATGATAGTAGTTGTATGAATGAGTTAGGAAAAATCATTACTAAGTACTTGCTCTCAAATATAATTCAAACTCCACACTAAATTGCCAAATTCAATATAACATATATTCTCAAAGTTTTTTTTTATTATTTAGGGAGCTTCGACTACTATGGTCATTAGGTCTATTCCATTTTTATTTTAAAGTAATTAGTCATATTACAGACTATTTCAATTGATAAGGAGAATTAATGTTGCTCTAATCCACCGAGTTCCAAACTCGGGACCTTGTAGTGAGCAGTCATCGAACATACCACAGCACCAATTGCCTGGCCAAAAAAATCAAAACAAACACCACGACAAATAATTAAAATATAAACTAATTTAATAAACAATAATAAATATCGATACCAAATATAATGGACGTAAAAGAGCTAGGTTTAAATAAAATAACACCAACACTATTCAAGTGACAATCGATTTCGAAATAAATATCTATATATAAACTATACACATTTAAATAAAATATATTATTATATTATTATAAATAAAGTTAATATGCTAAATTATATTCATCTATAAAGATAAAGTCCTAAGTAACTTAATGTTTCTGACTATTATCTATAGTAGTATATTGTACAACGAGCATGTAATGTTATACATTATTTGCGAGGATGACAAGTTGTGTCTTACAAGACATGTGAGTGAATAATGTGCATTACATGCGAGTTGTACTTTTTTCTACGATTATATGTATGAAAATTATAATGATTATCTTTCGTTTTTATTTTTGCTAATAAGCTGATTAATTTTCTAAACGAAAGTTACATACATAGTGACATTAGAGTTTTGGATTGGCAAGTCTTGTTTGATTATTTCATCCATGGCGTTCGCCGAGAGATAAACAAGTCATGAAAAAAAATACTGAAATGTAGACATTTACCAGCACTGTAATGATTATTAATAAGTTATGTATTATATAATAAAGTCGTTAATATAATGAGCATTTTATAAAACAGGAGTAGAAAAAGACCTTTATTGTCGTATATCTGTTCAAGTAATTATACACCTGACAATTCAAAAACACTAAATTTCTATAATTAGAAGAAAAAAAAAAACACAAAAATTGTAAGTAAAATATCATTCAAATTTAATTGCGTTTCTTCTCTCTTTTACCTCTTTCTATTACGTCCAATCCAGTCCATCCCTTATCTTGGCTCAGACAACCACTCTCCTCTGATGGAATTCCTTCGACATTTTCTCATCAGATGATCCCATTTGTCCCATCCTCTATTGCACATTACACATTTATTTCTCCTACAACCATGTTTACCTTCCCCTTTCATCGTATCCACACCGTGTCCTTCCTATCAATCGTTTCTTCTCATTCCCTAAATCCCTCCACTTAAAATATCCAAGTAGCCTGTCGATTACTTGTTCCTCCTAGTTACCAGGATTGTATCTGCTCTCCGTATCTTTCCCTGCAATGCATGCTTCTTCTCTGCCTTCAAATTTCTAAACATTTCTTCCACTAGCCTATCTTTGTTTTCAATACTCTCTAACCATTCCTCTGACCATCATACTCTATGATTTCTATTCTACGATTTGTCGGAAAACACTTTGGAATGGCTATTCTAGTGCAAACATTTTCCAAATTAACAGCCTAAAACTAATACCACAATCAACAATTATTTATGTTTTAATTGTTACAATAAAAATAAATAAAATTACCAATACCAAAAATAATAGTAGAATAATAGGTATCTTTAAATAAAATAACGCGGAGTCTATTGCAGTAAAAATCGATTCGGAATTAAAATTTCACGTGAAAAGCCAAATATACATTTCCCACCAACATCAAAGTGTATATAAGAATTGGTAATGTGTAGTCCAAAGCATGTGGAAGGTCTACTGTGATGTTATGAGTAATGGACATTGATTTATTTAGTTGTTAGTTGTTCTAGAATGTCAACGTACCTTCGATTTCTATATTTACCTACGCATATCATACTCAATAAGTACTTGTAATATATTACTATATAATACAAATTTTTGCGTATAGGTGAATCACGATTTAAACATCGCGTGCAAAAAATTGGGTCAGAATAAACGAAAACAAAGGGCTGAAAAGCATATTGTGTAGTATATCACCCCCACCCCCACGTGTTGTAAACCATCAAAAATTAAACCTACAAGCTTGAAAAAACCACAACTTCATGAGAATTGCTCTATTTGCATAATGGGTTTAAAAACCAGCATTTAATAACTTAATATTCCAAAGTTTGTTTAGAAAATTGACTGGTAATTTCTATCTTATCAGTATTTGGTTGAGAATCGCCCAATACATTAATATTTAGCAGTAAATAAATAAAAGGTAGAGAACTCAATGGGTCGTGCTGGTACTACGTCGTAATTTTACCAAGGTGGGTGCGGGTAAGTGAATCCAGCTTTCGTTGAGCACGATTGTTGAATCGATACGCGAATATTACGGAATATGCTGGAAAAGCATACGCGTTTTCGCACACTGGCCCATATGGTGTCGGCTTATCATCGCGAGTTTGCATTCATTGCGAGTGCATTACACACGTTTGCACCCGTTTTCACAGTTTCGCACTGCCGTTTTATGATCATTGTTTGTGGTTTACAGCCTAGCTCCGGAAGTCACAACTTGATGGCGGGCAACTTTAGCGTTTCGCGCGCAAAAAATTACCGCCGGAAATGAGAAACATGTTTATAATGAGCTTTTACTCACAGTCAAATAAAACGAAAATATAAGTATTGAAAAGAAACTACGAGTACATTTTATGGAAGAAAATAACAATATTTTATTTTCCTGTTGTAAGTCGGCTCTTTAAATATTAAAAATCTCTTCTTTGATAGGTAGTGATAAGATTAGGTGAGGGTGTTTATTATTTTTATTTATATCTACCAATTAACGCCCACAGTAGAGTAAATTAGATAAACACATTCTAGAATGTAGTCATATTTGAACTATGTAGATTAAAATACTAGATTACAACTGCAATAAATCACATTTTCGCATTGCTCAAATTACCTACTTGTATATCACAGTGTTCACATTTTAGTTCCCTATGAATTCGACTATTTGTAGTAAACGTAGGAGTACTTATAATCATTCAATTGTAAGCTTATTCGTCATGGGCGCTAATGTAATGACTGTAATTTTTGTACTCAAAGCCATTCACGAGAACGCAATTATTCAATTAATAAAATAACAAATTAGGAGCGATTGATTTATACTACACTACAGCACGCTACTTAACGCCGTACAAAAATGTCGATAATTGAAGCAACTTGAGTTTTAAACTCATATACATTTTAAATTTCCAAGTTCTATATACTGGAATTGATTGGATTTTACTAAAATGAATCCGCAAAGCAATACTATTCTGAATGGTCCTTCGGGAGAGCTGACAATGGCATTTAAGGATTCTCAGAAAGCTACTAATAATATTCTTAATAATCAAGTAAGTAATCCACCAACAAAAAAGTAGACAACAGCACATTATATTGGAAAAATCCATAAATTAAATTATATTTATTGCCATGACTTTTATAGAAAATCGTTAAGAATTATAATGAAATAATCTTCAAAATTTCGTAGGTAGAGGCATAAATGTTGAAATACGTCATGCATACATTTTTAAATAGATTTATTGCTTCCAACTTCGATACGCTGCGTGAGAGATGGCTGTAATAACGCAGGTCAACGACGACACAGCCGAATAACTGAATCCCGAATAGCAATAGAAAGCAAATAGGTATTACAAAGCCAGCCAGAAAGAAATAAAACACATCAATCGATTCAGATGATTAAAAAAAACTCGGTTAATGTACCGTAGACATTCAAAACTATACGTAGCTTGTACTATTTAGATGTGTATTATTAAAATTGCAAATCGATATGATTGCTAGAGTTTTACGATTATTTCTTGTTTATTTGCGACCGTTTAGTCATAGATTATGTTTCTTTTTGGGTTGGATTATTTGAGGGGTGTGCTAGTTTTGAGCATAGTCCTATGTCCTTTGTGTCCTTGCGTCGTTTTTTGCATTTCTCTCGTGGGAAACGTAGAAAAATCGGCGATATCACCCCGTTATACTCGTCGTCTGGCTCCACCACGCACAACGTCCTAACGACTTCGAAACTCTTGGTACTGCAACACAACTCCACAAATCACCATAACCCAGATCAAAACGACTTTATGATATAATCATGTCAGTTATGGAAGGTTCATTTATAATACATTATTGGGTAGTAGAATTCCTCCAAAATTGTTTTGATTTGCACTAATGATATCAGATATAACAGATTATAATAATATTAACAATATTCTATATTAATAAAAATAGAACGTAAGGCCACAGCTACAACGCAACGATAGTCGCGTTCAGGGTGGACCACCTCAACAGTTTCAAGGACAACCTAGACCTTTCCAGGGACAAGGTCCTCCTGCACAACCTGGTCAAGCTCCACAATTTAGACCACCAAATCTTCAGCAGCAAATTCAGCAACAATTACTGATAAATCAACAGCAGAGATTTGCACAACCAGGCTCTGGGAACCTTCAAGGTCCGATTGGCGCTTCTGGTCAGCCTGGACAACCTGGTCCAGTTGGTCAACCTCTGTTCAGGCCGCAACAACGCTTCGTGGCAGTGAACCCACCAGGGACTATTCGGCCTAACTTCCGGACTCCAGGGCCAGGACCTCAAGTGGCTCCAGGATCTCAGACTCCGTTACGTCAACGACCGCCAGGTCCAGTTCTGCAACAACAGGCTTCGTTCGCTGGTGGTTTGCCAACACAACGAAGTCAGGAAGGCAATTCAGGTGTCGAGTTGCAGCGCAGCAGCACACTGGAGACCGACGCAGTGCCCCACATCAACGATATACAACATGAAGGGAAGGAAGAAGTCGGGCAGAAAATACCCACACCCTCAGCTTCACCACTACCACGACCACCAGCGGTAGCCAGTCCTCAACCAGAAGTCAAGCCACCAACGCAACAGCCTATAAATGCTTCAAGTCCGTCTCCGTCGCCTTCACCAGTACCAACAGCAGCTACTCCAATGCAGACTCCACAAGTGCCGCCATCAACAATGCAGCCGCCACTAGCACAAACAATACCACAACAAAATGCTCAACCACCGCAGCAAGGAAATGATGGAGTACCACCTAATACCTTACAACTTGCAAGCTCGTTGGAGAGCAAGAACTCGAGTTCGCCAAGCCCACAACCAGAAAGTGTGATCGAGGTGAAGAAATCGGAGGACAAACCAAGAGCAGCAACTGATAATAAACCTCCGAAAGTCCCAAAAACACCCACGCGAGGTGGATCTACAGCACGAACACCTAGTAGAAACAAAAAAGGTTCTTACAAAGACATTGACACACCCTTTGCTTGCCTTTTATGTTCCGCTCTGGCTATGTTCTCAATTGTATCAATTACTATCGCTCTAATTCAATTGTGTACTTTCAGAAGGTGACAATGACAGTGGCGTTGATGAATCCACCCAAGGCGCGGATAACTCTACAAATGGTGATCGTTCACCTCGCAAGGCAACGCGTAATAGCAGTCGCACATCAGGTGGGGCAACGCCCACCAAGCACCGCTCATTTTCGCGTGGCTCTAGATCTCCGATGATGAGTCCTGACAGTCAACCTGGAACTCCCGGGCCTACCGAAAAGAAAAGTAGTCTTTGTCTACTGAACCTTACCAGAAGTAATCATAATTTTTCCAGAGATTCCAATGAATAAAGTTCAAGTCGGATCTGCACCTTCACCTAATTTAAAGGTGGTCAAATCCAAAATTGGTTCCCTAGCCAATGCCAGCCACAAACCAGGTGGTGGAAATGTTAAAATCGAAACTAAAAAGATTGATGTCTCCAAGACTCCATCTAGGGTTGGTGCAAAGAATGAAACTTACACGCCTACGGGTGGAGACAAAAAGGTACTATGCAAAACTACTTAATCCTATGAATATTTTCTAAAACAGTGTTTCTAGATTATAAGTCAAAAGCTACAATGGAATGCTAAATCAAAGGTTGGATCTCTTGACAATGCCAGCCACAAACCGAAAGGTGGAGAGAAGAAAATAGAAACGGTGAAATTGGACTTTAAGGATAAAGCTAAATCAAAGGTTGGATCAAAGGATAATATCCAGCATGTACCAGGTGGTGGAGACATAAAGGTAAATATTAATTAACTCCTCTCATGCATAAACTGTTGGGATTATACCTGGGATGTCTACATTAATACAATTTTATTAACACACAACACAACTAACTAGACGCCGAAAGATGCCCATGTTGCTAATGGAATGTTGAATTGCGATTCTACGAAAATGGTAAAGGAGTCGAAAGAAAAACATAATGAGACGGTTGTTCATCAGAACAGTACTGGTAAACCGCCACATGTGAAGGTACCGATTAGAAAACAATCGCAAACAAGCAAATTAAAAGAAACATGCAATTTAGCACGTAATCAGAATCGGATTTAAAGTATAATCAACACATTCCTTAATTATATTGCGGGGTGA
>WSZQ02069038.1:0-22500 GCA_019419845.2 Weissflogia rhopalogaster
GCCATGCAGATGGTGAGAACTACGAGACCGCGTAGGCGGAAATCAGAATATATTCCAATGACCAAGGGACGGTAGACCCAGTTAGTTGTTGGGCAGTTGATTACAGGGAGTTAGTTAGTAAATGTGTAGCGGCTTGGACAGATGTTACAGTAGACTCGGTTAGTCTTAGTCAGTTCGGACTTAATTTGCGAGCTAGTATGACACTAGTTGTTCGGTCATGAGTCCTTTAACTGTGTAAAATTTAGAACTGTATAAGAGGTTTTTGTGTTAAATCAATATATTGTGATGTTAAAACTATTCGTGTGTTATGTGAGTGTTCATCACCTTGGAGCCATCCCCATAGTCTTGCACCCCACAGCCTAGATAGCCAGCATGAGTGAAGTACCAGCACGAAAAGGTACCTGTTTAGTTTGAATAGCCATGTTCAGCCAACGAGCAGTGGAATCATCCACGATCTCTGAATTGTCCTCGTACGGTCCAGAGATGTCCATCAATAAATCCTAAGTACCATTTATAAGTATCCTCGGTACAACGCGGAAGCATGTCGAGCGAGAGTAGCAAAAAGCCAAGCGAGTAAACCCCATAAAGGAAACCCCGTGTGAGAAAGCGCCCACACGGTACGCGACATTTGGTGGAGCCACAAAGCCATGTTATTGAATTAGCCTGTTAATATATCTATTATTTACTTCCTTTAGAGACTCTGCAGATAGTTCTCTCTCTCTCTCTCTCTCTTGTGAATTCTGACTAGCCATATTTTGCTCCCCTGATAAGACATTACGGTTGGCGTTCCAATTAGACCCAAAATTTAAGTTTCCAAGTTTCTTTCAATGGCGAGTTTAAAACCCGATTGCGATTATTGGGCAGAACTATCTATATATCCGTATCTATCCGTACCTAATCGTATCTATCTGATATCTATCCATTGTATATGTCTTCTGTCACTCTACCTAACACAACTTCTACAACATCAACGATTATATTTCATCATTCTATTTATGTATCTTTTCATTTTTGCTATTATTGCTATTCCTCTCAACAGACCTTCATTTCTTCGGAAATCGGAATACCGTTCTTTGGCTAGAACTGTACTTCTTCCACAAGAAATGCCTTGTTGTGACATTTTGAACGATTATACCTTTTACGGCATTAATCATGTGTTTATATATGTATGTATCTATCTCTCGTATGTAACTATCTCTCTCAGATTTCCTCTCCCTGACTATAGCTTTGATCCTGCGTTCTTCTTCGCTTTCAATCCAAGTCCCCTTTTCACCCATACATGTGTGCGGGTCACTGACTCTGGTTTCCGCACAAGGTATTCATAATGAACACATAAACATCAACCAAAAATCCAACAATAGAAAGCCCAATCATCCACACATAAGCAAACATCCCGAATTCCGATGCGTCGCAAGCATCACCGTAAACACGTGATCATCGCGTGTTCGCGGGAACTGTACGAAGCGGACCAAAGGTGGTCGCGTCCAGAGGGCATTAACTTTCGAATTCGTTGCTCTCCTGGAAGTAGAAATACATAACCAAATCCCACAACTATCATTCAGTCTTGAACATTTTCTCTTGAATCATCCACTACATCACGATATGAGCTGCCACCTGCCGACCACGATCTCCATTACTACTTAGTGACGACTTCTTCGACGGTCCCAAATGGACATCGACGCCGAGTCACGATCTCCACAATCTCAAAACATCTCTTTTTCACACCTAATAAATCTCATTACTCAGCCAATAGATTGTTTAATTGTGGAAACAACAAGATAAACATGTGGGTTATCTCTGTCCACTTCTAGCACCTCTCCCTGCATCTTAGAAACTCGCGAATTAGGCTCGAAGCAAATCCCTTAGAGTGCAAACATATTTCAATAATTACCAACCCCGAGTTTCGGTACAAACTCGGATATTCGCTACATACCTAATCGTAGGTTATCGCACACTGGTGAATTTGATACCATTGCTGAAATTAACTTTTGGCAATTCGGTCGGTGAAATCAGCCATTGTGAAACAAAACCATTGTCTTGTGTGTACCTTCATGCACTACTTATTTATACTTATTTCCAGTTTTGCGTGCGCCGCCATTGGCCGACCTGCAAGCGGAAACAGGACCCTTTTCATTTTTACTGCTGCATTTCGTCGGTTATTTACAACGGCTGGAATTCGTGCAATTCTTACAATTTTCCGAGCCGTTTCATTCGCGTCATATTATACCGGGTGAGTTTTTTAACGTGAAAATTTTAAATATCTCGAGAAATATGATCTCTACGAAAAAATTGTAGGTAATCAAAAACTAACCATTCCATGGGGGAAATATGATCGTGGTATACTCAGCCCCCCCAACTCCGCTCCCAGTGGGGTGTGGGTAACTTTTAAATTTTAAATGGGTACCCCTATTTTTTAAAATTGTACCGAGTAAGTAAGATTCGTTCGAAACATTTTTTCGTAAGCGGTAAAAATTAATTTTATGAATTTATTTTCCAACGTAAATATCGGGCTAAATTATTTTCTTGGCATAGTAACAATAATAATAATACATGCAGTAAATGCTCAAACTGATGCCCGTCGATTTCAGTGCATGTACAAGTAACCCTCGATTAACGCGGTCTCAAAAAACACGGTTTTGAATGTCGCGGTTATCGGTGAGACCCAAACATTTAATCGCGATAATTAAAAACGTGTTTTTTAAAGACCGCGTGTATCGAGGGTTAGTTGTACATGCATCGAAATCGACGAATATCATTTAAAACACTTACTGCAATCATTACTAGGTATATTTGTAATAATAAATTGTGTTTGGACGCACATAAACATGTGTGCCATGAACGTTATCGAATGTCTCTAGATTTAAGAAGTGATGTCTTGTCTTATGTCTTGTCTTGTTTGTATCTATTGTTTACATGTTAAATCAAGATTTTTAAATGTTAACTGTTAAAAGTGAGCTCCTACAATCATTAGCCCACTTCAAGGTGTTCTCTAAGGCACTAAGCAGTCTACTATTATAAGTATTACAACAATAAAGGTCTACATCGGGTGCATCTGTAACAAATTAGTGTATCAATCCGTCTTCGAACCCTCTACGTGGCACCAATGCCTATGGAGGCTGAGATAGCTTTCATAATTCTTACACATAAGGATTAAGTCCTCCATCCGGGCAACAACTATTTGCAAATTGTGTACTACGCCAAGAAAAAAAAAAGTGCGATCTGGAAAATAAATTCATAAAATTGATTTTTGTCGTTTACAGAAGCAACAACAAAAAAAACATTTCGAACAAATCTTACTTATTTTTAGTCGTACAATTCGAATCTTCATTAAAAAATAGTGGTACCCATTTGTTACGGTCCGTTTCTGCAAGGCAGACTTTGTGCGCATGTGTGACTTCTGGGTGGGAAACGCGCAACACAATTTGTAACGTACGCAAGCCTTCTTCCTTCCCGATCAGCAGAAAAGAGTCAGTGCGTTCCGATTTTCGCGGATTTACTTCATTTAGTGATTGTGCCGCCATTTTTGTCAGATTCAGGTCAGATCTTTCCTTTCTATTTTTTTTGCTTTACTTATATTAATATTGTTTTCTTGGTTTGGCAATGATGATTAAGTAACGCTTTCGAGCTACTAGTTTTCACTGAGCCCATTCAAACTTCTTCGTTAACAACCTATGCGGATTATAAATTTATTTGTATCGCGGTTACCACGTGCGTTACAAATTGGCGCTCAACGTGGGCTTAATTTAAAAGTTACCCCCACCCCACCCACTGGGGGTGGGGTTACCATGATCCTGTTTCCCCTATGGAATGGTTACTTTTTGTTTTCCTACATTTTTTTCGTAGATGGCAATTTTTCTCGAGATATTAAAAGTTTTCACGTTAAAAAACTCACCCGGTATACTGGATATTACACATTTTACCCTACCATAGGGTTATATGGCGTAAAGAGTTTCAAGGTATACTTGTTCTACCTATCATTGTCTTACAACATTGTCTAACATTGTCCTACTTGTTAGACATCTATGTATAGACTTATGTATGAACTTCTTCGAATTATTACATTTATTACACCTTTTGAATGCCTGAAACAAAAATATTTTAACGAATGAAAGTACGTCATAGGCAATAACGCCATGTTATAAAACAATATACTAGGTTCGTCTGAACCTAGTATAAAAGCCTAAATGGCATTTGCTGAACACATTTAGCAAGTTGATTTTATCAATTGCATGTGCCAAATCCGGTTCAATTGCATGATTAGAAAAATCAATCATCATCACCGTGCGTGTGTTTCCACGTCATGCAGCGTTTGTGTACATATTTAATCGGTTTAATTACAATTTATACAGTGCTTAAAAGACGCCATTTGTGTACAGCTGCAAAAAAGGGTTATTTGGGCGTATTAAATGCAGGGTGCAAAAACGACAGCGTTCATTTTCTACCTAGAGGCGAGTTACGAATGGTGCAAAAGTCCGTAACGTACGCCCGTGTTTTATGCACGTATTTTTTTGTGTGAAACAACGATATACGCGTACGCCGCAGCCGTAGGGATATTTAGTCGTATACGCACTCATTCCGGGGGTGCATTTTATAAGGATATTAATATTATTGCGCTCGGCGCGATATGAAAACCGACAATGAGGACAATGGGCACTAAGTCATTTTCTCGACCTTTAACGAATATAGGTTTACGAATGTTAATAATACCTTGCATATTTACGGATGATTATTATTTTTTTGTGGAATTTAGCGAGTTATAGGCCTGATACAATCGTAGGTCTTTTTTTCTACAATTAGTGCAATTCGTGATCAATAATTACCTGATTAAAGTAATTCAAAATGAAAATATGAGTTCATGTTCAAGTTCGAAACAAGATCAACCTTTCTCTTATCCTTATTTCTCCTGACTATATGCAATGTCGCCTACATTTCTTCTCTACTCTGTGCAAGGATCCCCACATCGTTTGTATAAGCCAGCATCTATAGTTCAGTGATATAGTTATAAATGTAATTTACGATTGATTATTCGTCTTCTTGATATGAGAGGGGAGATTTGTATAGTCATTCTTCTTCTGCGTTCACCCGCCTTGTCGCTGACCAGGTATAGGACAATGGCCTGTCATTTTTCCATTATTTTTGGGTAACTATGAGGTTATTGAAACAATGCATCGGTGGTTCCCAGGTGTCCCAGACCCTTCCCTTCCCTTTGGATTGGTTTCCAAAGTGAAGAAGTCTTCTCTAACGACAACCACTGATGTTAATGTGGTTGCCGGAGCGGATAGAGGTGTTCTTGTCACGACTAGGATTTGAATCCTGCGTGGTAAGCAGCGATCTTACCAACTGGGCTACTACGCTATGATATAGTCATTCAAATTGACAAAAAAAAAAGAAATTTTAATGTTTAATTATGTTTAGATTATACCATTTTTATATGTTCCTGCATAGTCCATTTAAATCGTGTAGTTCTATTATAATAGGGGGTATACTATTCGTATGCCATTTATAAGACCATCCCTTGAAGTGAATTGTCCATAGCTCCTCCTGTCTGCGGAATTCCTGCAGCTGCATTGCCCATAATCCATTTACGCCCGCCGCACCAAGGCAATCGCGACATGGCGGAATTTCCTGCTGCGCGACTGCCTCACGTATCTGCTAAAAGCATAAATTATGTCGTTATATAATGTAACATCTGCGAAAGTGCATTAGCCGAATATGCGCGGCGCTCACGAAGTGTTTTCATATGATAAAATGTATCCTTTCTAAAATGCAAATTAACTGTGGCGCTTGGCGGTTGGCGACTAATGTTTGATTTCGTCATTCCCGCCGCTTTCGACTTTGGCGGCGGCGGTGGTGGTGATGGTAGTGGTGGTGGTGGTGGCGGCGGTCGGGTGGCGGTCGGGCAGTCGGTGGACAGTCGAATGCGAGTGCATAAAACTGGGTCGCACGCTGCACATGCACACGCCATCCACTTGCGGGACTAACGCGATGAATACAAACGACCGGGCGAATTAAAACAATCCCCCAGACGTGGCCGCGGGCCGAAATCATTCCCGGCAGCGACAGCAGCTCGACTCTTGTTTCACTCCAGTTTTATTTCATTTCATGTGGCGGCGAGGCGATGTTTTCACTGCCCTGTAATGCGTTCCCTCCTAACTCATCCTACCGCCGACGACTTTCGGTCGACTTTCGTTTTCCGCGTGCGCGTCGGCTCATTTGCCACTGCACGGCACTCGGATGGCAGTGTGTTTGGCTGCGTGAGATTATTCCGCCACCGCACCGAGTTTATCCACTTTCCGTCTCATGCGCTGTCGTTTCGTTTATTAAATTAAATTAAATCAGCGTTACGCGCCAACTGGATTATTATTACCAGGGCGGTATAATACCAGCGAAAGCCTCCACGTACCGTATTGACATTTCAGAAGACCTCGCTCATAAAACACGCCGCGCTGCGATGCAAATTATACTAAACGCAATCTAATTATCATGTCTTTTTTCATTTTTTGTTTTCACACCGTGTGAAACTACAGACATTTTATTGCTTTTTAAATGATGAATGACAGGCAAACATAAAAATAATATTAAAAATCATAAATGTAGAATCTGATAAAATTATATCCACTTTTCTTATTTCATTTCAGTCTCACTGGTAATCAACTATATCCAATAAAAAAGTTTGGTATTTGAACTCATTTCAGGGCAAAAGGTGAGACTGGTCCTGTCAAAGTCTCTTCAGGACACTGGGACTCTTTAAGCTTTCCAGTCATGGGGGCTCAATCATAGAAGGGGGTCCCTTTACAAATTTGATGGACAATTCCTGCTCTTTAGAGAAAAAATAGTTGGTCACCTTGCTGAATAATAGAGAGAGGGTCTAGGGTTATTCATATCATCGTCGGGCACATCTTAGCGGGCAGACCATCGTGGGTTCACTTCATCGTCGTAAAACTTCATCGTGAAAACATTTCGTCGTTAGAGTTATAATGTGTTATTAGCAATCTTGATTTCATCGCTTCCATGTAAGTATATGGTAAACATAATTATATGTATTTCAAAAACTATATGAGATATTTTTTCGTAATTCTAAAAGAATCTGATAGCTAATGATGTGATGTAATAATCATTAAAGTTGGTAGTTTTTATAATAATTCAAACAAACGTTCATGTTTTATAATGCTGACGATGAAATGTCTCCACGATGATTAGTCCGGCGTTAAAGAGAGCACGCAATGGTCAGCCTACGGAGAAGTGACCCACGTTGATATGAACCCCGGTTCCCGCACAAACAACGAACAAATATCAACATCCGCCGAAATCCTAATCATCCAGATATTAACATCCCGAATGCTGAGGCGTCGAAATCGTCATCGCGAGAACGTGAACAAAAGAATGGTCGCGGCATCAACTCCATCTGTGATGCCCTCCTGGGGGTATAAATATACGACCAATTCCCCACAATGGATAGTCCGACGCTAAGTCCGTCTTCAACAGCCAGTACATCTTCAGCACCCAGTTCGTCACCAGCAGCTAGTCTGTTACCTGGGAGTCCGTCGTCACCAGCGAGTTCTTCATCAGTGAGTCCGTCATTCATTCCCGTTACCTCTTTTATTGTGGCACAACAAACCCCACATTTCTTTTATGTTCCTAAAGGTTTCTGTTGAAGTGAGTGGGCACACCCGCCTTGATCCTGGTTTTCAAAACAGAATTTTAAGTATTAAGCCAATGTGGGGCGCTTCAGCGTCGATGTTGGTATCGAGAACCGTCAGCTGCCAAAAACGGTACAGCCTATGCTGACTGGAAACCGAAACTTTTACGAAAACACGAAAAATAAAAATCCGGTTTAACCCGAAACTATCAACGCAGAAACGGGAGTAACACGAAATCCTTGGGTAACCTTCACATGCCTAAGAAGAGGTAGGTATACGAGGTGTAACCAAAATGTAAGGTGAATTTCTATTAAAAAAACTGTATAATTATGAGTAATTAGGAGTCTATAAAATACAATGACATAAAAATGTTGGTAATGTCAACATTTCCTACATATGAGTGTAAACCTTGGCCCCAGCGCGAACAGGTTCTATAAAACCAATTAATTTAATGTCATCGTAAATCATAAGAATTGAGTCGTGAAAGAAGACAATTTAATGTCTTTATGTTAATGATGTATCGCAGAAAATCAATAGTAATAAATTAATTTGTTTTGACCATATAAGAAAAATCGTATTCTTTAGTGGCAGATACCGCCATGTCGATAAACAATGTTAAACCAAAGAAGGAAAAAATGATAGAGGTAATGGTATTAATAATAATATCATGAAATATTTGTAAATTTGATTAATAATAGATTAAACATTGAATATAAATAAATCCATGCAGCTACCTACAGAGTCTTAAACTCAACAAAACTTAAACTCTTGTGGGATCGACCTTAGAACAGTCAAGGGTAACTTTTTTTGGCATGTTTACATTTCGAAGCCCGATGCGTTCACACAGCGAGCGCACTGCGGCTTCGAATTCTGGCGGGTAGGTGCTATCGAGTTTTTAACCTTCTGAAGTGTCCTTAATATATTTATGAGTTCGCACTCATACTCCTACACAAGGCAACACATTTTAAAGCATTGCAAATAGAAAGTTCATATATTTTTTAAATGAATCAAGCGGAGGAGGCAAAATTCTTCCTTTTGTTTCGTTCTCATGTTTTGTAGGACTTTGTCATCTCAATTTGGAATAGTTTGTTTTAAGAAGAGTTTAAGAATTTTCTTGTCAGTGCAACAAAGTTGTTTAGCCAGACCACGGTGTTCCAAGCATACCTGAAGAATAGATGCCTGATGATAGACGACTCTCAGGACGGGATGAGCATAAATAGAGGCGTTCCCCAGGGATCGCTCCTTGGACCGATGCTGTGGAACATATCATACGACCAATTGCTATCAACGAGGTTTCTTAAAGGTATAAACATAGTTGGGTTTGCCGACGATGTTGCTGCCGATTAATACAATAATCGGCAGCAACACGAACTGGGAAACTCTGCTGGCACGCCTCAATAGGTCCATTGTAACAGTTAGTACATGGTTGGGACAACATGGGCTTGAACTGGCACCACATAAGAGGAACAGGCCACGAAATCCTCAACCCCAGATGCGTTAGGGATTTCCAAATTACCATAGGCACACATCTCACGTACTTGGGCACAGTAATGGAGGCCAATTAGAACTGGAACAAACATATAACCAGTGCTTGTGACAAAGCCAGGAAAGTATCTCCTACTAAACTCCTACCTAAACTCGGAGACGGCAAAGATTCTGCAAGGCGAATCCTGTCTTCAGTCGCGCTCTCAAAGCTGCTCTATGCTGCGCCGGTGTGGGCGGATGGGGCGCGAGGCAAAACTCATATGAAGAGAATCCGCCATGGCATGAGAGGATGTACTCTGAGAGTATGTAGGGCATACTGTACTGTGTCGACAGAAGCTGCGGAAATTCTATCGTCAACCCGTCCTCCGAACCTGGTAACGCTAGAATGACAAAGAAGCTACCGACGACGAATTGGCGAGGAAACTAAAGCGCCCCTTGATGGAGCACCAGATGGAGTAACAGCACCGCGTCAGGATGGCTCAATACCAATCCTAACAGCATGGTCAGCGCGTCCGCATGGAGACGCGTTGTACCTTCACAGATTTGGTAAGAAGGACAGCAGTATGTGCAACCACTGCTAACTTGGCGTAGCAGACATTCCGGACTACACCCTTGAAATCAGCCCAGCATGGGTCAAAGAACCACCTAGATGTAAGAATAGAGTAAAGAAGTGGTGGTACCACAAGGAGGGTTGTGAGTGTGTGGTGGTACTCATCGGCTTCAAGGTTTAGGTTTTAACTTAATAAAATCACTTGTAATCCGAAAGCCGGATGAGCCATTTCTCTTCTCAACTTTACCTTCCTTAACGTGCAACACAGGCAGATGGTAGCTGTCGGCCTGTAATCTTCAGGACGTTCGTCTGCATATGGACCCAGCGTGTTCACCGCGCTACGAAACAGGGCTGCCACACAGAAACGTCCCTTTTTAATTAAGTCATGGTTAATACCGACGATTGGACCCGGCACATTCACCGCAACAAAAGGGCTGCCGACGTTGGTTCGCGACAATATCCCGAATAGCTTCAATGATGCGGTAATATGATTATGGAAATGAATCATATATACTAAATGCTGTAGTAATGTTTATTAAAAATGCGAAATGGACATGACTTAAAATTTCGTCCATTCGTGCAGTGAAATTTGCCACTGCGCAACGATAACATCCTACATTTAGGGACAATGCACGCGACAGAAAGTACACTGCCATCCGTCTACATAATACCGCATCTCATTAAACACCGAAATTATAAGGCTAATAAAAGGTATAATTAAAATAAAACGCATTGTCGTAAATCCAACTCGGGCGACTTTTTTGTAAACCGCCAGTGAGCGCACACGACTGGAGTGTTTTATTTCCCACTCGCCGAGCGCCAACCATTTTTATTAAACTGTCTTTTTCATAATACGCGTGCTGCATTTTTATCTAGTTTTAAGTGCATTACGTGCTCTTTGAGCAAACAAAAACTGATTTTAATTAAATTTGCCTAATGCCCATTATGGTTTTTTTTAATCACAACTGCGTGGCGAGCAAACATTATTATGGAGCACATACGCCGGTATTACTATCGATCGCCGTAGTCAATCTGCGAATATAATTAATAGTGCATTAGTTTGTAATCGACCGATATTTAGCGTTGCGTAATTCAATATTTTGCATATTGTACTTTTGAAAGTATTTAATTATAATACAGGCATGGGACGTGCAATGTGCGTGCATAACTGCAAATTATTTTATTCGGCCATGCGCACGTACAGAGGGCGCGTTTTAATGAATTTATTATCGCCGTTATTTGTGCGTCGGCGGTGCATTCAAAGAAGCGTCACGGGCCATAATTAATAAACGCCGAACATACTATTCGACGCAGTCGGGGGATTATCATCGGGCACCGGTACAATGCCCGACGTGATCCCAGCCTATTCAAATCGCTAATTAGACTAATTACACCTGCTTTATTAGTCTCACAGCAGCGCGCAATAAGTAATTGGCGAAATAAGGTAAATGAAATGCTGAAAGGAAGGTTGTGTAATTAAACATTAAACAGCTTTGCTCAGATGTTTCTTTCGGCATTAATAATTTTCGGCAAACAGGCCGAATGTGGCAGTAAATTTGATAGTGTCATAAGCATGAGTGATTGTTTATATTTGAGAGAAGCTACTTAGTAATGATTTTTCCTAAATCATTCACACAACTACTATCATACAGTTTTGTGTGAACGACCCCAGACAAGCTAGTATTGACATATGAAAGAAGAGCATGTAATCATTTAGCACAATTAATGAATTTACGGAGAAATTAATTAATTCAAATTGAAATTTAACAGGGAAAGATAAAATTTGGAGCGCCCGACCGGGTTTGAACCGGCGACCTTTGGGATACCGGCCCAACGTGCTACCAACTGCGCGACGGAGACCCCGAGAACCCGACCTGGTACTTCGAATTAAGTCTTTCCTTTTTTCCGCGATGTCTTAGCTGACTTTGAGAATATATGTTATATTGAATTTAGGGTATAGCAATTTACGGTGAAGTTTGAATTATATATTTCAGAGCAACTACTTAGATATGATTTTTCTTAACTCATTCACACAACCAGTCTTGCAACAATCTTTCTTGAACAACATTGACATATCAAATGTCAAAGTTTAACAAGGAGAGAGAAAATTTGAAGCCCCCGACCGGGTTTCACACTAAATTGCCAAATTCTATATAAACATATATTCTCAAAATCAGCCAGCACACCGCGGCAAGGAAAGAGTTAATTCGAAGTACCAGGTCGGGTTCCCGTAGTCTCCGAGGCGCAGATGGTAGCGCGTTAAGTCGGTATCCCAAAGGTCACCGGTTCAAACCCGGTTAAGATTGCGATTAGTTAAGATTAGTTAAGAGTGCGAGTGTTCCATGTTCCAATAAGAATATCCGTGTTTTTTTGCCATTGTTTCATGTCGACGTTATCTGTCTGTTTCCGAGGATTTGTTGAGTTTCCTAATAAGTTTGTTTTCTTTGGGACTTGCTAAGGATTCTGCCAGGTTACTCGATTCACCGGGCTTAGGCGGAGACAACCAATGTCGAAATTTATAAAAATCCAAAAGCTAAGATGAGCTTGACACATGCTAAGAATGAACGAGGACCGAATACCAAGTGTCGGGAACAGCTGACCTTCCTTAAAAAATAAGAATATTTAGCAATTCATGTCTTACGATGCCGATTTATTAGGGTCTCGACAATTTCGAAAATGTTTGTCAATATGGGGGGCACTTCGCAGATAACTGTGGATTTATGGCGCGTGCATTTCGGTATTGTAAGAAAGACGTGAGAAAGTGCAGCCAAGGTTATTTGTTCGAGCACGTCCATGGCTGCGTTTTGTCCGTCAATAGATCCCCTGCCGACCAGGGATCCTCTTTGGCGAGGGCCTCGGTGGTCCCAACATGTGCGAGCCAGATGACTTAGTTTTGCTAGAGAAGTTGGTAAGACTTTCTGGGCACACCCTGTGTGAGGTGAGAGAGAGCGAGTGGTGGGCGGAGTATGCTCGGATTGCTTCAGGGTAGGGTCGTGAGGTGGAAGATTTTGGGGAAAAGTGTTGCCAGGGTGTGGCCCCACCCGATGTAATTGTAAATTTATGTAAATAAAGTCGTGACAATAATACGTCTACTCGCTCCGGCAACCACATTAACATCTGTGATTGACGTTATAAAAGTCTTCTTCACCCTGGGTAAGTCTAGCAACCTACCCAAAGGGAAATAATATGCTCATAGTTACCCAGAAAAATTCTGGAAGATTGACAGGCCACTGGGCTATGCCCGGTCAGCGACAAGCTGGATGTACGAGGAAGAAGGCGTTAGTCACAAGACATATTTCGTGGTATCAACATCTCTCCACAGCTCAATCATCACTGTCAACGAACGGATAGTTCCGGTCCTGCTAAATTAAAAGACCTTCGACGTTTTCGATCTAAGGTTGTCAACGGGCAGGCTGTTCGCAACACCAAGAAGGGTTATATACTGCCAGATGTTGGGAAACAGAACTAAAGGAAGAACAGGAAGCGGTGGATGGACTTAGTCAAAGAAGTTGCCAAATACACATTAAGCATCGGAGACTAGCACGTTGATGTACTCAATAGAGAAGACTGCAGGAAGAAACTTAGAGACCAAGGCCCAAATTGGGCTTTGTCACGTTTTTTTATCATATAATCAGATAAGAATCCTACCTAGTCTGAAGAGAGTTGTATGAATTGTATGATCTTATTTACAATTTTCAGAAGCAGTATAAAACCTTAAACATATTTTTACTTTGTTGAATATATTAGTAAAATTTTATATCTCAAAAAATGTCAAATTATCCGAATGTGGTGTGGATCCGCAGAACCATATCGCAATTCTCTTCACTTGCCATTGCTATTCTCGATATCATCTTAGCATTGATACTCTGTAATCATCGCCTATTGCCTTGCTGCCATTTTTTCCTTTTGTTGTTTCATTTTCAGGTTATAGATGTATTGGTATATTTTCCCCATAAGCTTTAAATCAGCAATCTCTTTGTCCAATGTCTTAATCATTTCTTCAATTGTCAAATCCTTCTCGTTATTGGACATGGCTCTAATCTTATGTTTAATCTTGTGTTTCCTTGCACGTAATAATTTTGTAAAATTTGGGAGCAGGTATGTATTATACTGCTTATGCGTCAAATGGTTAAGCATGAATGTTTATTATGGAACAATAAAGGTGTGTCAGCTATCGCTATGTAACGCTCGAAATCATTCGTGAATTTCATTTGACGTATAAGTTTAAGCTGTTTTTGCTCACATATTTTCAAGACTTGTGATTTTTTGTCCATCAGTAGATTGAACAGGAGCGGACTTAAGCTATCTCCTTGTCGGATTCCTGACTTTACACATATGTCTGCCTCCTCGCCGTTTGTTGTTCTCAACTTAGTGGTATTGTTGGAGTTTAGTTGCCTAATTATTTATACGATGTTTGGGTGTATTCCTTTTTCAATAAGAATTTGCAGTACACCCGACAGTCTCACTCTGTCGAATGCTTTCTCAAGACCTGCAAGACATAAATAGGCAGGTTTATTAACCGGTTAACCTTGTTGTTCTTCTCTCATTGGAATTTGTGTCAATATTATGTTTGCGATAATTTTTGTAAATACCTTCATCCCGGTGTCTATCAGGGAGATGAATCTATAGTTGTTTGGGTCATCGCGTTTGCCTTTTTTGTGAAGTGCAATGCGTGTACTTTTCTTCCATTCTCGTGGAATCTCTGTTGAGGCAATGATTTGGTTGAATACATCAGCTAGTTGTTCTGTCAATAGTTCGTTGTGGATGTTTTTGGGATCAGGTGCTTTGCCATTTTTTAGGTGTTTCAGCCTCTCTTTTACATCTTCAGTTGTTATAGAGTCTATTGGTTGGGTGTGTTCTCGAGTAGTTGTTATTCTCCTCATATCCTGTGATTAATTACTGCCGTGTGTTAATCTGTGCCGTGTCACTTATTTTCTTGCCTATACCTCTCAGTAATTTCCATATCATTTTTTGGGTACCATATAGATCATTCACCACCACTTCTGTACTAAATTCTTCCCAGTGTTCATGTTTTATGTCTCAAATCCGATTAGTAGTCATATTCCGGATTTGTATATATTTTTTCAGGTCATGTGGTGCGTTCGTGCTTAGGTACTCTTTTCTTCTGCAATGCTAGGCTCCTAACCCTATCATAACCTGACCTGACCCTACCCTACTCGAATTATGTCACATTTAAAATGCAATAGAAAATAAATCAGTGTCGTAGGTTGAGAATCACTGCTTTAAATCGTGCGAATGACACTTGTATCATTTAATAACGCCTGACAGCGCATGCGCGTGCCAGCCACGTGCCCACAACTAGATGTGAGCCATACCCCTAAATATTTTTGTATAAATATGTGAACGCACTTTGTGAATTGTAAGTACCTGATGATGCCTCGCGGCGAAATGCGCATCGTACTCAAATAAATCTACATATTTTGTAAAACTGAAAGTGAGAATAGCCATCGGTGCCTTTGCTGACGATATAATTCTATTTGCCGCGAATGAACAGAACCTACAAGAAGGACTAAATATATGGGCCAACACAATGAACGACTTCGACATGGGAATGAATGTGAAGAAATCTAAAACAATGTTTAACACCAATGAATTCGTCTTTCAACTTGCGACAGAACAATGTTATTATGTCCAGGTGTGGAAAAGTTCTGATTTAGAAAATAATATTTTCCAATTTGTTCTAAAGGAGATTTAGTGCTAGATTATATTTTGTTGGGTAAGATGACAAGAGAATTCTATATACTGTCGCGAGTGCGATAAGATGATAAGAAGCGTTATTCAAAGAGGCTCATATTAAATTTGGTAAAACAGTACGCGAAAACAGAACGCGTACATGACTTAAGGTACTACCAAGAGTCAACGCCATGATGAGTCAAACATGTAGACGGAAACTACAATCTTCAGATCAGAGAAAATCAGTATATAAAGCGGTGACCGAAGGGCAGTCAGGAGTCAAGTGAGTCCAATACACGGTCAGCAGTCAAATCGCTGTGAAGTCAACGGGAGTAATGTGAGAAGTACAATTTAAAGAACAACAACAGGCAATTCGAGTACGACCGAGCAGTTAGTAATTGTGCGCATATTTTTCGTGTAAATCTCGTGTAAATAAATCAGTTCTTTTAAAAGTTTCAATATACATTGTTAAGTTTATCCGATCTTCGTCATATATTGTCACCCCATCACCCACGAGCAGCCAGACCAGCCAGCCAACGAGAGAAGGGATCTGCTTAGCTAAACCACCCACAACAAGCCAGCATCAAGAGATGACATCCCCGATCTCTGAGTCATCCTAATACGATCCAGAAATGTCCATCAAAAGGTAAGCACAAATCTTACTTATCCCCGGTACAATTCACGGTATGTTAGATGGGTTATCATTAAAGCCAAGCGAGTTATCAGTACAGATAGGAGATAATCAGAAACCCTCCGAGTAAACAAAAAACCTCTCGCCAAAGATACTTACCATCATTGTGACAATACATATAGATATTTGTTCAACGACGATAGTCTTACAAGTGATCCTCCTCAGAAAACTTCTATCTCCCAATCAGCTCAGAATTCTATCAAGTGTGAAGATAGTTGTAAGATA
The DNA here is from genome assembly GCA_019419845.2 of Weissflogia rhopalogaster. Taxonomy (NCBI): domain Eukaryota; kingdom Metazoa; phylum Arthropoda; class Insecta; order Coleoptera; family Staphylinidae; genus Weissflogia; species Weissflogia rhopalogaster. The sequence goes on from WSZQ02069038.1 coordinate 16,286, forward strand.
TTCATATAATTTGAATGTATTGATTTGTACCCCTACAACTATTTGCTGTTCATGCAGGATCTAATGTTTCCTGTATAGATTTCCTATTTACGATTTTCAGAAGGTTTCATCCCCTAAATTGCTGTACAAATTAAATCTCTCTGGAATGAATAAAAACACTTTCTTACTTGATAGGATATATTACTAAAATTTGGTAACACAAAAAGTCAAAATTATCCAAATGTTGGGAGGATCCGTAGAACCATGTCGCAATTCTGATAACATGCCTTTGCCATCGCCGAAATAATCTTGTCATTGATATACTCTGGAATCATCGCCTATTGTCTAGCTGACATTTATTCCTTGTGTTGTTTCAGCTTCAGATTATAGATGTATTGGTAAATTTTCCCCATTAGCTCTAAAGCTGCAATTTCTTTATCCAATTTCTTAATCATTTCTTCAGTAGACGTATCCGGGGTGCTCTCCTTCTCGTTGGTGGACATGGCTCTAATCTTAATTTGTCTTTCTTTGTACGTAATAATTTTGTAAAATTCGTGAGCCGGTATGTGCTACACTGGTTATACTTCAAATGGTCAAAAGGGAATGTTTACTTCAGAAAAATATAGGCGTGTCAGCCATTGCTAGGTAACGTTCTCATTCGTAGAATTCATTTGATGTATAAGCTATTAGCTGTATCTGCTCACAAATTTTAGAAAATTTTGGTTGTATGAGGAAATTCATAGGGATCAGAGACATATCCAACGATGGAATGCTTCTTTCCTCCAAGGATGCATCAAGTGATGAAATCATGTATGAAATCAACCAATGGAAAAAAGAGATTGAAGATTTGGAAACACTGAGACAAATTTACAACCAGCAATTGAAGCACTACAAGGAATGCTGGTCAGGGTCAGCGTCTCGAATATCGGTTTTACGATTTACTATTTGTTCTCGATATACTATTTCAACTACTATTTCACGGTGGCGGTTAAACCGCGTCAAGCCGCTATCGCTGAAGTCGAGAGTTTCTCTATGGGCAAAAAATGGAATACCATGGTATTGGGAACCACAGGCCAAATTAGAACGAATCCATCGTCATAAATGAGCCCCCTTCCAGTGAGCCCTCATCATCGGTATAGAGTTATGTGCCTAGCAGTGCCACAAAAAAAGCAAAATAATGGTAAATGCATCTATATCATGTCAGATTGTGAAGTAACAGTAGGAGCCCTTCAGGATAAGCAGAGCAAGTCAAAAATAATTTGGAACTGCAAGAAATTCCTCGAAGAATTGGGGCACAATACAGAGGGTGTCCGCGTACCAAGGCATTTTTAGTGTCGCCTACAATGCCTTGGTGCGCGATCATACTAGCAAAGAAGGCAGCATAAACCGCTTTTCACGATCCAGAAACAACCTGTGGAGTATCAACGTACACAGTGAAGGAATGGATTAAGAAATGGAATGTTAAGCACGATTCCGCCTGAAGGGCCAAGAGTGCCGCAGATAGGTCAAGTGGTTGCTCGATGTGTCATCCGACAGAGCCTAAGAAATTATAAAGTTGACAAAAAGTAATATAAAGTTGCTTGATAACCAGGTGACATGACATGCCAAGGTCAGCTACCACCTGGGCCTCATTAGCAAAGGCGACCAAAGTTGAAGATTATGTAAGTTTGAGGTAGAAACGACTGAACACCTGAAAGACTTACACTGCTAGGCAACGGGCATTTGCGTCCCGCTGAATTCAAAGGGACGTCGGTCAAGGTGATTCTAGCTTTTTGTTACTTTTTATTCCGATTTAGGGCTCAGCTTTTCAAACTGGAAGGCTTGCCTCCCTTGGTAGTCATGGACTAATCTAAGGGAAGGCGCGAAAAGTCAAAGGTGGGTTCATACTGGGATTATCTCGAGAATTAATGGACTAATAGGAAAGATTTTGAAATATGGCGCCCGCTAAAAAGTTGTTCTAATAAAGGGGTGCAGCTATAAATATCTGGGAAATCTTTAGAGCACCTTTAACCAGCTACGTTAAAGTTTATTTACTTTTACAGTTTTATTTACTTTAACTTTGTCAAAGTCAAATTTACTTCACAAACCTTCGATAACTTCAATCACAACAGACAAGTGCGACAATCAAATGAATGAGGGGCAGGGAAAAAATCTAAGGGATACACGAACTACGTGCCGGGTTGGACGGGGTCCATCCGGCTGTATGTGTTCCGCGCTAGACTGGTCAAGACCAGTGTCTTGCCGATTGCAAACTACCCTTCCGGCCTACCAGGAAGATCCTCTAAGGCAGATAGATGGTGAGTGTAATTGACGTAGTTATTGCCTAGATGTTTTGGTTAAGAGACATGGCCGTCTCGTGAGCTCAAATTCCATAGGGGTGTACTTGAAAATGTCGCGGATTATGCCCCTATAGAATTCAGAGGGCGAGAAAGACATCTTTCGTTCTTATATAGCGCAGCGAGGTTGCCAAAAGTACATCTGAGGCACTGAATCCGTTGTTGCCACCTCCTCTTCAAATTCAATTAAAACTTGTCTACACTTAAATGAAAATTATCAATAAGAAACTTATAGATGAAACATTACAATTTTGGCATACGAGATGGTAATTTTATGCTGTATGTGAGATTATTTCCAGTACCCTGCATATTTCTAGCATCGTTATCACTATCTTAGAAACTCGAGGATTGTGCTTTCAAACTCGAAGCAAAAAAACGACAAAGAAACTACCAACGACGAATAAGCGAAGATACTAATGCGCCCCTTGGGATAACGGAGGAATGGTCCGCTAGATGGAGTAACAGCACCACGTCAGGATGGCTCAAGCGGTGGATACCATCTCTAACAGCATGACTAGCGCGTCCGCACGGAGACTGTGACCACTACCTTACCCAGTTCCTTACTGGCCATGGCCAATTCGCATCGTACCTATACAGATTTGGCAAGAAAGACAGCAGTATGTGCAACCACTGCTCACTTGGCGTAGCAGACACTCCGGACTACACCCTTGAAATCTGCCCAGCATGGGTCAAGGATCGAAGGAAACTCCTGACGACGACCCACTCTGCGAACAGCACGCCTGAGCTACATGGGAGAGCAATGCTCGATTCGCAAGAAAACTGGAATGCGATGGTTCTCTTCTGCGTGAATGTCGTTAGAGAAAAGCGGAAAGTCGAAGAAGGACACGCATAGAGGATACCTAGACCGTTGCACTGATGAAATTCTAAACATACGATAGCAGTGCCGGTGTGTCTATTGTTTAGGGGGTGTGCACAACATTACTATTATATTCTAATGGTAACCACCTCTCTCATAGGGCCACTTGTTCCGGTTAGCTAGACGCCGGCAACGCAAAAAAAAAAACTCGAAGCAAAACCGCTAGAAAGAAAACCCGATTTAAGAATAATTCAATATTTACCAACCGCGGATATTTGTAGAAGGCCTTGTCATAGGTTGGTGCCTACTGGTGAATCTGATTTAGTTGGAGACATTACCTTTTGGCAATTCGGCCGTTGAAATCAGCCAGAGTGCGACAAAGCCATTGTCTTGTGCATACCCCCGTGCACTACTTATTTATATTTATTTCCCGTTTTGCGCGCGCCGCCAATGCCCGGCTAACTAGCGAACACAGGACCCTTTTCATTTTTACTGCTGCATTTCGCCAATTATTTACAATGGCTGGAATTCGCGCAATTCTCACAATTTTCTTAGCCGTTTCATTCGCGTCATATTATATATTGGACATTACACTCGACCTTATTCATAAATACGATGGGCGGGCGGCGCGCACACGTACGGTGTGCGACCGCCGCCAACGGGTTTTAAATGCATTGCGATGTTTATAACTGCGCTAAGTTTGCTTTATTTATATACGAATGGAAACTCGAGCGCGCATGATATACGGACGGCGTATATTTGCTTCCAAGTGTCTGTAAGCTCCTTGTGCGCCGCCACTAACGCCGCCAACCATTCGTACCACCTCTTCCCCGGTCTGCCCCAACGTCCCACAGCCTTCCCCTGTCTTCCACCCCAGTCTTCCCAGTCTTCCCAGCCGCCTTTGGTCGCGCACGAACGAATGGAAATAGACATAAACACACGCGGGCGCATAGATGTCGTTTATATGGAACGGGTGGGCGCACTTGTTTTCACTGTTTTGAGCACAGTGTTTAGTGCTCATCTCGAACGTCCCCGCAAATCTATGCCATTCGGATTCGCCTGCCATGTACGTGCAAGTATGCGCACATCCCGGTTTCATAAAAGGGTTGCGATATACATTTCGGTGCGAGCGCTGACGTCCTAAAACGGCCCTCCAAAACGTACGTCGTTGCTGCGTTGGTAACGCTCATTTTCGGCATGTCCCAGCCACCCTTCCGCCTTGACAACACCATCCCTCCTTTTGCCAATACAAACACGCGCTAAGAAATGCGAAGCGACGTATCCTCGTGTAAGTGAATTTATCGTCGTAGTGCGGTTTCTAATGGGTTCGTTTGCTCGCGCCATCAGAAGTCAGGCATTTACGCAACGCCGTTACATTGCAGGACCGAACTACAGAGTTGGTTAACCGCGTTGGGCATTCGCGGTCTAAATATTCATACACTCTCAGGAGGAGAATGTATCTAATCCGATATTTTGTTCTATCCAGACGTGTTCCCCGTTGTGGCCAAACCTAATTTCCGAAGGTTTTTCTAAACCCACCACTGACTGGATTGACATCAGTGCTGCCTACGATGCGTTGCACCGCCGCCATCTATCTAAAACGTTATACTGCCGAACCGGACCCGGGCTCATTGATAATAACGAAGTAAATTACTTCATGAAAGCCCAGCCCAGAAGCACACGCTATTCCTCTGTGCGAACAGGAACTGCGCCGAGGCGAGAGACATGCACGACGCAAGGCAAACGCCTGAAAGGACTTGTCTGCAACCGCCACCAGGGAGGAGGACAGCGTTTTGGGGGAGGTTTTGGTAAATGGAGCGTTTGGGCGTCTGGGGAGCGAGGTGATTCAGGATGGCTGCAGCGAATTAGTGTGTTTCATGAGCGCACTGCAAACGGACATTATATTTATGTCACTCTATAGTTACACATCTCTATAATTTCGCCCACAAAACCTATATTATACTATAAGGTGGTAAGGTAGTTACCTAGAAATTTGCTGCAACTATCTCAAAAAGGGAAAATTCTCTTAACATGTCTGTGTACTTTCTTTGTTTAAAGGCACGTCTCGTGATGCTGGCCCCTTTTTTTACTCCCGTTCCTTGTGAGCTGGTTACGTGGCTGGGTCAAACTCGATCTCCGACGAAAGTCCATTTTCGTCCGTGCTAATATAAAACCCGGAGGCTAAAGAGTAAGGCGAGTGACACTCATATACGAGGATAGTAAAGAGTAATGGCTGGATGGGAGCGCCGCGACGCGGACCCAAAGTAATAGCAACACTGTCGACACTAACGGCATTAAGTGTAACAAACAACAGTTAGTTGATACTCATACTCATAAAACGGGGGCGCTCGCAAGAAGTCCATGCTGGCTCTGCCACGCGCGCGTCCTTTTAAGTACCCGCCAGTTAACAGGAGAGGCATGCGTGTGGTGGCGGCATTCCTGCCACCGTCGGTTACCGAAAACCGCGCGTATGTGTGCACCGTCGTCGCCGGAATTAATTGCATGCGAATCCAAGCTGGGCGCAATTGTCTCTTGCATTTGCCGGCTGCAATTCGTAATTTTCCTCGCAAGCGCGTCATAAATTCGGTACCAAGACTGTTGGGCCCGTGGCTATGGTCACAGTGGTAAAGGGGAGCCGAATATGTGGTGAATTTTGCGTGCACATCCTGTGTGCAGGTTTATACTCTCTTAAGGTAAGGCTTGCACTGTTTTCAGCATTTGTAGAGTAGGTACATAGGCTGTTTTGGATATTCAGGTTGACCTTGGGAGACTCCCTTTAGGATTAGAGTTATATAGCGTGAACTAAGCCGGGGAAATTCGTCCCAAAACCTGATCTTGCAGGTTCTGAGTCCAGTTTAATGGCGCGTTTGGCGTTCATATACCGACTGTCGAATTCGAGTTTCAAACTCGTTTCAGCTATGTCTATCTGTACTGGAAAGTGCTTTAGTCGCATTTTTACACAACAAAAACACCTAAGTATTTATTCCTACATAATTGCGACCATTTGGCCAGGATTGATCTATTCGTGGCATAAGCCTTCTGCCGATTTAACCGTCATAACTTATAAAGTACCAGCGAGGTTA
>WSZQ02069049.1:0-21152 GCA_019419845.2 Weissflogia rhopalogaster
TCGCAAGTTATTTACCGAACCGTTGAAGCTATCGATCTCTCGATGCGCTTAAACGACTTATTTCGCGAAAATAATATTTTCAGGTGAACTGGGCGACTGCATTCCAACGATGTGCGGTACAAGGCAAGCAATTAGCTACTGTCAATTCTATGGCGGAGTCAATTCTATGCTTGAACGTGCAGTTAAAGATAATGGTACATAGCATTTTCAAATCAATGAACAATTTAATTGATTTAATATCATCATTTCAGGTTTAGGTGAGTATAGCAGATTATGGTTATCTGGTACCGATACAGGTCGGCAAGGCGATTGGACGTGGATATCTACTGGAAAACCATTGTCTTACAGTAATTGGGATAAGGGTCAACCAGATTTAGACTATGAACATTGCATTCACGCGTGGTTTACTAAAGAGGGACTGGGCTTATGGAACAATAACGTGTGCGATGTGCTAATGTTCTTTTTATGTGAAGATGTTACCTGTCCTCGCTAGGCTCCGCAGTAAAAATCCCATATCCTGCTTTATAAAGTTGAAATATGAGTCAAAATTGTAATTACATTAGTAGAATAAAGATAAGCATTTGAAGCATTTGAAGATCATTGAAGCTCTATACTCCTCTTTGGAGTCCGACCTTGCTAATGTTATTTTTCATACGATTTTAAATTACTTAATTCGTAACTTAAAAACGAACACCGTTTACTTTTTATAAATAAGGTAACAAAGAGACTTGACTCGTGGTTTAGTCTTTTGTTATTTCAAGTGTTATCGGTGCTATGATATCATAAAACTTCGAAATTTCTATATGCAATAGGTGTTGTAAATCTAAAATAAAATATTTCGAAAGAAAGAACAGTGCACTAAATTAATACACTTTTATAAGGATTATTTGACTAACTTCCAGTTGCAGTCACCAGGGCTGAGTCTACATCAGATATTAGCAGGAATAACTTGAATGAACTTGAAGACCGGAAAACCACCTATTATGTCGGAGCTATAGCATCTGTCGGGAACCGATGAAGATTGTTGGGATGTTGGGAACAATGGATAAATATTGCATCATGCAATGGTGCCACGGCAAATTATCGTCACCTTATTTTCGCGGAATCAAAGGTGCATGTCACACGAATATAATCTGAAACATCATACCGCACCTGTAGGCAATACTCCGGCGGCGACACCTGCCACACGTTTATTCTTGTACGTTAGTTCGTAAGATGTTTATAGAAATAAAGTTAGTTGTTCATCAAACTCCTTGAAGTGTGCTCGCTCTTCCACTTGACTCTACCTACAGACAGCGGGTAGCTGCCGACTTGCAGTCCTCTGACATATCTTTACTTGTTCTTAACAGCATCATATCGTTTCTCATTAAGCAAAGGATAATAATGAGAATAATTGTTCACGGCTTAATTAAGTACAGATCCATAATTAAATTCATTTAAATTCATTGTATTTTCTGATAACATATTACTAGTAATGTAGAAAAACACAATATATCTTTTGTAAATTACAAAATTAGATCCCTCAACTCACAGATGTCGACACTATATCCGTTGCCAATTTAACCTTATATTAGCTGATGACGGCATGTTTGAGAGGTTTACAGAAATTTATCATCTTAGTTTACCTCTATTTGTCAGTAAAAAACGATATACATGCAACAGCAACGTGTGTTCCGCATTCTTCATCGAGTATTAATTCAGAAAGTGAACAAAATGAGCAAAATTGCAGTGTGTCAAATGACTAGTGTCGTAGACAAGGCGGAAAACTTGAAAACGTTTCGAACTTTGGTGGAAAATGCGTGCAAAACCAAGGATATGAAGGTAAACATACTAATTACCTAAGCACACTAATTACTTAATATTCACTTCTATGCAGTTTGTTTTCTTTCCCGAAGCTACTGACTATATGGCAACATCCGCAAAGGAGTCGGTCTCAATGGCTGAATATTTATCTGGCACAATGATGACTAGTTATTGTGAGTCAGCTAAAACTAATAATGTTTGGATATCAGTTGGTGGATTTCATGAAAGGAACAATGAAGATCCTAGTGTAAGTTAGAACAATATATAAAAATGATATACATGATTAAATGGGTATATTTACAGAGGATATTTAACAGCCATGTCATAATCAATAATTTGGGCCAAATTGTGAGTATATACAGAAAAATCCATCTATTCGATGTGAATATTCCCGAAAAGAATATAAATCTTCAAGAATCTAGTTATGTTTCAAGGGGCAGAGAAATTGTTCCACCTATTTCCACTCCGATTGGAAAGCTGGGACTATCTATTGTAGGATTAATGATATTAATATTGCTTTTTTTTTCTTATAATAATTATTAACTTCAACGTTTCATATAACTCTCAAGTGTTATGACATGCGTTTCCCGGAACTCAGCACAACTTTACGGAAAATGGGCGCTGAAATCCTTACGTTCCCATCAGCATTTACCACCACCACAGGCGTAGCACATTGGACATCTTTACTAAAAGCGAGAGCAATTGAAAATCAGTGTTATGTGGTTGCTGCAGCGCAATATGGAGAACATAATGAAAAACGCCAATCATACGGCCATTCTTTAGTACTTAAGTAAATTAATGCAAATAATTCCGGAGTAATGAATTTGTTTTATAGATTATCAGTCCATGGGGTGAAATAATATCAGAATGCGATTCATATCCACCTGGAGCAATTCAAGTGAAAGCCGATGCAAATATTGCAGTAGCAACCATTGATTTAGAGGCCTTGAACAAAATTCGCTCTGAAATGCCGGTTTTAAATCATCGCAGAAATGACATATATTCTCTAACAACTGTGAAGACAAAACCACCCAGCTGCATCGATGCAGAATGTCAGTTCGCTGATAAAGTCATTCCTGGCTCGACTGTCTTTTGTAAAACGCATTCATCGTTTGCATTCACTAACATTCGTTGTGTTCTTCCTGGACGTAAGTTTGATTAAAACGCGGATTAAAACGTTTCACTCTGGCTGTTGAATTGTCTTTCAGATGTTCTTGTCAGTTCGCTACGTGTGGCAAAGAGATTGTCAGATTTAACAGCTGAAGAAGTGAGCGACTTATTTCAAGTCGTTGTACGTGTCCAGAGAGCCCTTGAGATTAAGCATAATTGTGACTCTTCTACGATTTGCGTACAGGATGGAGTTCATTCAGGACAGACAGTGCCGGTCTATATATTTTTCTAACTATAGCTTATATTGATTTAATGCGAATACTTATAGCATGTACACGTGCATATTTTGCCTAGAAGAAAGGGAGATTTTAGTAGAAATGATGAGGTTTATGAGCAACTAGCTAAACATGATCGTGATACGAACCCCAGCTCAATTCGAAGTTTAGAGGAAATGTCCAACGAAGCGCTGCAGTTACGAAAATATTTTGTTTAATAAATGTATGATTAATGCAAGTTTTATTGTAATTTATTATAATTATATATAAAAATATACATATAGTAATATTTCTATATAAATATTCGCTTATTTGAGACATATCAAATTTACCCAAAAAATGTTGGCGTAACTTAGGCAGGAGGTAAGTTCGATATTTACCGTTAGTTCAAGTATTGATACTCTTGGTATAGGGACTAATGAGCGGATAGACAAAATATTACTATAAGAGTTATTTCCAAACATTTTCATAAAAAGTTGTGATGTCTGCCTATACATAACCATCGACGTCAATGGCCCAATCAATCAGTCAAGTGTGGTATCGTGTTGTGTTACGTAGAGGAGAAAGATCCGTAAACACCGTTGAAGTACACACCGTTTTACATCAAAACATAAATCTTATTACTAAGTAACAGTGTTGGGTGCCGTATCAGCACCACTTGCAGCGCGCGATGGGTACTCGAGTATGGCCAAGGGCCAAGTGATCAAAATTATAAAAGGGGTTGGACTTTGGACATTAGTACAGATGATCGGAACGCGGTAATTGGTTAGTAGGACGTAATTAGAATTGAGGAAGGGGCCGAGCGAGAGAGACTCGCGACGATATGACTTGGCAACGTGCAGCCGAGTGGTGGAGACTCAACAGGAACGCACTTGCCAAATCGAGGGATTTGACATTGCAATGGTACCAGTAGAGTACCATAAAACGGACGAGCTAGTCCGAGTGTATTAAGATAAAGCGAGGAACGTGAAGGAATGAGCAGTTCTAGAAATGAAAATAGAAACAGAATAAAGCAATAAAAGCAAGACAGCATAACGATAGGAAAGTCAAGAAGAATTTGCAAAGCATGAAGAAAGCAAGTTGTATTTAAGAAAACCCACAGTACCAAATTATGTTCCAGCATACATTGCAGCATTGTCATTTATATGATAATATGAATTTAAAGAAAATCAAATGAACCTGTATGTAGTTAGTTTCAACCCACAATATACTGTTTAATTTGAAAGTAAATCAGTTAGAATTTTACCATCAGATTAGTTATAAATATCACAATAATAACATATTTGAACTAGTTTCTACATCTTGCAGCGTATACACACCTATTCCATTGGTACGTAATTCTGTCCATGCACAATAGGAGTGCCTATTGAATTTTCACCCTGTGGGCCGCATGATATCAGGTCGGAAACATGAAGCAAAAGGTATAAATAGCATAGTCAACAAGAGACGCTTAAATAGCGTGGTGCGACAGCGACTTTTTAGCAAAGGGGTGGCGTATGCCTAATGAAGCGCGCACGCAGCCAATCCGTTACAAACCCTTTCAGTTTTCGCCAAGCCACGCGTGCGACGCAGCGCTTTGCTCGATTTTTGCGTAATTAGTCATTAACCGGCTGGAGCATGGGTAATTTTCTGTTGTTTATTTAATGCGGGTCATCTCCTTCCCAACGGCGTTAGACATTATGTCTGCAAGTTAAATCTTTCGAAAGTGAGTTTCGCGAGCGGTTTGAAAAAGTGGCGGTGGTGTTCTTGAAGAAAACAAAAATGGTTTCGGGGTTTGTGGAGAGCATTAATTGCGCAACAAGTGGTATACATTTTGGTGATGATGGTATTTATTGCGATGCAAATTTTGATTCGTTGTTGTGTTGGCCTCGAACACCTTCGAACAGCATGGCAGTCATGCCATGTTTTTCTCATTTGAATGGAATTCATTATGATACTACACGTAAGTTTCTTGCTTGAATGTTAACTAATAAAATTTCTAATTGATTGAGTCAACTGTCGGGTTTTGCCCGTCTAATGTAAATCGTTTCCGATGCGTTGAGCTTGTGGTCTTTGCGTATGTAGGATTTTGAATTGTGCATGAGGTGGTCTGGTAGATTCCGAAATTGGGAAAACAATTAGTGTGTAGTTTTAATTTGTTGTTAGTAAAGGATCTAAATGTGTTCTGATTATAAACCGCAGCAGAGAAATTTAGTAGTTTATGTTTGTGACTAATTTTGTAAGACAAATTACACCGTTTAAAAGACTACAAAGTTTTCCACACACCTCTTGTATCTTCACACACAAAGATAATATCAGATTTTATTATGAAAAAGAACCAATAACTTGGATTTTTTCAATATTTGTATATAACCTGGGAAAGTCTATAGTAATACACCCTATTATTTACACAAGATATGGGATGTTTGATAAATATTTGTTGTTTATTCAATATAACAAAATTCATGTATAATTCAAACAAATATATAATAGGAGAAAGTATTCGTAACACTTTGAACTCTTCCAGAAAATGCAACCAGAGAATGTCTGCAGACAGGATTATGGGCTCAATACTCCGACTACAGCAATTGTCGTGAGTTGGAGAATGAACATATTGTCAACGATCACGTGTCGCACTCCATTGAACTCACTACAACGATTTACCTGTTCGGTTATACGATTAGCCTGATTGCACTCGCTGTTGCCGTTTACATTTTCTGTCGATATAAGTAAGTAAAGCACATTCCCCATTCTAAAATCAGGACGAAATCGATGATATACATCTTCAATGTGAAATGGAGGAGTAGAATCTCACTGTGTTCACAAAGGCAGCGAAGAGACCACTTCTCCACTCACATGGAAAACAATTTTAAGATGAAACTTTGAGTTGAAACCGTTTTAAACCTGTAACGAGAAGACTTGGAAACAATTTGAAGTCATACGCCGTTCAGGTACAACTGCAAACCAATGATTTTAGTGTGAAAAAACTGGATGTGTCAAGTGTGTCTCGCGTTATCTAAATTAAATATGTATTGAGCTTGTTTGTGGATTAATTCTTATCACTTGCGTTACACTATGTGTGCATTCCTCACGCTTTTATCACTCACAGAGACTTTCTCAAGATACAAGTCGAATTCACGAAATTGGAACTTGATGATGATGCTCAAACCAGATCTATTAATACTTCCGGTAATTACATTCAACCTTCCGAACTGTATACAACTTTATAATTGGTTCAAAGTTGACACTTTTAAATGTACTTACCTGTGAAGTCAAGTGTAATTAGTGAAGAAGACACTGCAACGTAGAAGTGTTAGATCTGACAGAAAAACAATCCAAACTGCCGAGATCCACGCTTCCACCTTGCAAGTCAACTTTACCGGCCGTCACCCCAAAAAATAAGGTTTGACTGATGCGTCGCAATGAAATGAGATCAACTCTCAATCGACCGCGTTTTAAATACTGTGCCCCAGCGTATATTTACTTTACAACTCATCGATAACTAACATCGAAAGATAAAAAACGCTCTGAGGGGTGTGACTTTGCTTGGCGACATTTAGAGACAAACATGTTTAACGTGTTTCGCAATCGCTGCTCATCATGTTATATGACAAATATTTGATATTATCACTACATTTTTGATTCTTCTTATTACACGAAATTTTTTTCAATGGCTATGACATTTCTTTTCTCTACCTTTACAGAGATTTGCGATGTCTTCGAAATACAATTCACATGAACCTCATGATCAGTTTCATTCTGGTTGACTTCCTTTGGATTGCTACCCTGCTGTTGCAGGTGTTGCTTGCGCAGGAGACTTTTACATGCATCTTTCTCATTATGCTCTTGCATTATTTTCATTTGACCAACTTTTTCTGGATGTTCGTGGAGGGAATGTACTTGTACGTCCTAGTTGTGAAGACGTTTCGTGCAGATAGAATTAAACTACCTTTTTGTATTATCATTGGATGGATTCTTCCGGCAGTGTTTACACTTACTTGGGCAGTTGCAAAGTCTTTTCGACTGTATCATGAAGATCCTCATAGTTTGGAACATTTGAGGAGTTGTCCTTGGAAGAGTGATGAGCTGGACTGGATCTTTCAGGTGCCATCGATATTCGTCCTTGCTGCAAATGTTATTTTTCTGGTTGTTATTATGTGGGTAAGTTTCAGTCATCATTTCAATATATACAATCAACTTTATTTATGCGTAGGAAAATGCGTTTCACTTAAACAAAAAGAACAAAGCATACTAACAAAACAAAGTTAATGCGCAAAATTGTACCTGAACTTTGAAAAACAATACAAATGTTTCATTCCTTGAAAAAATGAAGTCAAGAAATAAGACTGTTTTAGAAACAATTCTTACGGGACTTTATTAACTCTACTATTACTAAGTTCTTAAGAAGCAATGTACTTTTTTAACAAATGTGCAAGTCAGGTGATGCATTTCTTACTGATCCTCCATTTTAGTCTCAGAAACAATAAATTCAAGCTTACTCTTTTATAATGATTCTGCCCAAAAATGAAAACACGATCTATTGCTTAATATACGGAATATATTAAGCAATATCTATGTACCTTGTCAAATATTTTTAAGACTATCTTATTGTGTCATCCTATTACAGATTTAGAGAGTTTATAAGTAGGCGTAAATTAGATATATACACTTTCCGGTTGTACAATCACGAAAATTTCCGAAGCAATTAACAAAATTGTTTGTTGTAAAGTATTATCTGTAAAATAAGTCTATAAACTTATTTTGATAATGAATCCATACATTATAAAATATCTCAAGATTATCCCAATTTGTTTAAGGTGTTAATCACAAAATTGCGATCAGCTAATACAGTGGAAACACAACAATATCAAAAGGCAGCAAAGGCACTCCTTGTCCTAATACCGCTCCTCGGAATGACCTACATCGTTGTTCTGATTGGCCCCAGCGAGCCGGGACTTCTTCGCAGTTGCTATGAGTGTTTGCGGGCCGTATTGTTATCAACTCAAGTACGTAGCATTCAAGTATTTTTCATCTATCCAATAAATAAATCCCCCGAAAAACATTTTACGTAACACGCAACGGAACTGCGCCTGCGTCTATCTTAAGTAAGCATCCACGTCTTATCTCACGCCAATTAAATAAAGTTTAATCATTTGCGTCAAAAAATCATCGAAAAAGTATTGATATTTGTCAAACTTTAATATTTATATTTCTCATCGAAAATGTTGCTGGATTTTCCAACGTTGGTAACGTAGGCGTTGCCGAAATTTCTTATCACGTAGGGAAGCGCTTATCGTGTCCGGTTGGAACGAACATATTTGGTGTCTTAATTGCACTCTGTTCTTATGCAGGGTTTAATGGTCGCCGTGTTTTACTGCTTCCTGAACACCGAAGTCAAGAATACAGTGACGCATCACATAAATTCCTGGCACACGCATCGCAGCTTATCGCAGCGATCATCTAGTCAACGCAATCGCAGCAGTAGTCGTGATTGGTCACGTCGATCGAAAGGCGACAGTATTAGGTTTGGGGAAAATAATTAAATTTAATTCCATGCGATGTTGATAAGATCTAATCTAGGTATAATTTTCGCGTGTGATTGTTTCAGATTGTATCAGACAGTGAATATGTTTAAGAAGCGCGAATCTTCTTGTTCGGTGGGCACTACTACGTCGTTGATAGTTGGCGTTAATCGCAATAATTCGCAACAGCGTCGTTTCACGGCTCCGACATTTTCTACACCTGTGCCATCACTGACTCAAACTAGTCAGTAAAAAGCATGACCTCATTTCTCGTCGTATTTCAGCAAATTATACTGACAATGTTGTAATAATAGGATCAGTTTTCACTTTTGCTTGGATTGGACATGATTTAGAATGTTGTAATTAAGGTGTCCGTAGGAGGGTGATAGTCACGCCCTCCTTCTCCCACCATGGCGAGCCATATAAAATATTCCGTTATACCCAAAAAGTTCATTTCGTTTCCGCGTTACGCAGGTTCCACGCAATTCAGGTCAATTTCCCTTACATAACTCGCGTAAACAAACACACCTGGATTTTTTTGTCGGTTTAGACATGATTCCGTATATTGATCTCCTTGATCTCTATATTATATTAATGAGGACATATTATACCTGTTATAATTAATAAACATGAAATTCTATTTCATTTTGTATCAATGTAATCCTTGGGATATCAGTATGAGCTATAAATGAGAAGAAAAATGTCTAAACAGGAGATCAAAGTATCCAACTCGTAAATACATGGTTTTTCTACTAGCAATGAGTATCTTAAAACACAATTATTTCATTATCTTGTCAAATTGTGTCAACCCAATTCATGTATTTGTCGTCGACTATGGTAGAGTGTTTTATACTCAGGCGTTGAAGTTTATTTTTTCTTCTATATTTTTTCGATTTGAGAGATATTTCATTATCTTCATACGCACAAATATATACAATATATGTTATATTGAATTTGGCAATTTAATGTGAAGTTTGAATTATATTTGAGAGCAAGTACTTGGTAATGATTTTTCCTAACTCATTCATCACACAACTACTATTGTACAGTCTTGTTTGAACGATCGCAGATTAGCTGGCATTGACATATCAAAGAAGAACATATAATCATTTAGTACAATTAATGAATTTACAAAGAAATTAATTAATCGAAATTTAACAGGGAAAGAGAAAATTTGAAGCCCCCGACCGAGTTTGAACCGGCGACCTTTGGGATAACGGCCCAACTAATTGACTAATTAATTAGTAGTTGTGTCATTCATCACAGTTAGGAAAAATCATTACTAAGTACTTGCTCTCAAATATATACAATATAAGTTATGTATTAATTCATGAAGGGCTTTGTGTATCACACTTACATTGGAGTTGTTTTGGTACTGGATGTTTTAAATGCCGATTAAATCCATTGATGTATTGTATAATGTAAACTACTTTGACATCAACAAACTTAGTCATTTTCTTGCCTATAGCCTTTTTTCTTCTACATGTTTTGCTATGCCGGTGGCTTTTCCGCGCGGTGGGACATGTAGATACAAGCGCATTCCAGGAAGCGCCCGTGAAAATCGTTAGGAGCTGGATACAACAAGCTACTAATGAAACGCATTAACGCACGTACTTTTATTTCAATAGTCATGGCCTTTTTTACGATTTCATTCTGCTTCTGTTTTATATTACATATGATATACACAACCCACTGCTGAACAAAGCAGTACTGGTAGATGAAATTGTTCTAGGCAAGCAAGTCATATAATGGGTTCATAGTGGTTTCATAGCTGAGGCCGCGCGCACGCTGCTGCCAGCTACTACGTACTTCGCAGCATATTATTGTGCCGATTCGTAGCGCTTCAGTGTATCATGCTGGTGTATCAATGATATAGTTGTTACAACTCCAACAATAATAAGATACAAGAAAATGCGAAGCGCCGCATCAGGTGCTGACGCGAACTACTCGGAGAAGTGCGATCGGTAACTGCAGCGATCACATGAATAAAATTCTGTTTGAAACCGTTGCCGAGCAGTGGCGCAAGCGTCGCAATTCGTATTTGTCACTCCGACGCTCGTTTGCTTTTACAAGATTATTCCGTGGAATTTATTCGCCAAGTTGAAACCGAAACGGTGCAGACGAGAGAATGGACGATAACGTCGGCGGCGACCAAACCAACAATAGCACCAAGTCGGAGAGCCAAACCAACCAGGACGAACTTATCTTGGCACAGCAACGACAAATACAGCAAGAAGTAATTATAATGTTAACACTATTGTTAGCCTGATGTAGAGGTTAGGTCTGCTTGGCCGAGCACGGTAAACATCGTATTTCGTTTGCAGATCTCGGACTCGATTCCTCTCGTCGGCGAGCAGGAGCCGATATCGGCGCTCAATGTGGAATATTCAAGTGATACCGTCTACCTGGGCAAAATTAACGACTTGTCTTCCAAGTACAAGAGCATTCGCCGCACTCGACCGGATGGCAATTGCTTCTTTCGCGCATTTACCTATGCCTACATTGAGCGGCTGCTAGAGACTAGGAGTGACTTTGATGTGTTCTATAAATTGGCGGAGGGCAGCAAGGACATGCTCGTGGATCTAGGCTTTCCCAAATTTACCGTGGAAGACTTTTACGATACGTTTATGGAAGTGCTAAAGCGAATCAGTGAGATTAAGGATATCTATGATGCCAAAAAGGAGATGCACACATTATTCAATGAACAAGGATATTCTGATTATATGGTTGTTTATTTAAGACTGCTTACTAGTGGCCAGCTTCAGAAAGAAGAATCATTTTTCACCTGTTTTATTGAAGGCGATCGATCAGTAAGTTTTTTCTTATCATAATAAACCCATAAACCCAAGTAATTTTATAGAACTATTCGTTTTCAAATTCATTGATTTCAGGTTGCTGATTTTTGCCACCAAGAAGTGGAACCAATGTACAAAGAAAGCGACCACATACACATTATCGCTGCCTGTTCAGTGCTCAAAACGGGCGTACGAGTCGTCTACATGGACCGAGGCATTGGGGAAAAGGTAACCGAGCACGACCTTCCTGAGGGCACCACACCGCTTGTACATCTGCTATACCGACCCGGCCACTACGATATTCTCTATCTCTAACCCAGATGTAAACGTGAATCGCATCGGGCTGTTCTTTTCATTTTCTGTTTACCAATCAATTGTGTAATTGCCTCCAGACCTGTGCAAAAAAAGAGGAAATTATTTTGTACGGCCGAGTTTTCACTTGTAAGTGATTTCATGTTTATATAAGTAAGTTATACTCTAGCGTATCTTAGGTAATTGAATAGTTTTTATATCGATTGTGAATGTTTAATCCTTGAATATAACTGGAGGAAAGTGAGTCGCAGCAATGAATGGTATTGTGTTATCAAATAACATGATATGGAAATTTGGTTATATACTTTTGTTTGTTTTGATTTAAGAACTCTTTATGCTCTACATCGTCCGGGATTCGTGGTGATCAGGAGTCATCGAAAAATACTATGCCACATGGCTAGACTTTTATTTACGCATTTGTTCGCATGATGTGTAAACAAGCAAACACAATTTGTGATAATTTTGTCTAATTTATGGGAGCAACTGAGTCATGATAGTCTTTCTATTGATTGGCACGGTAAATATCAAATATAGGACGGCTACTACATACTCTAATATGAAAGAATATTAATTCTTTCGGTGTCGTTACTTTTTGATACAACCCTGTGTTCTGAAAATTGGTTGGAAGTTTTTGAGTTAGAAAGTTCAATATGAGATGGCGCTAAATTTTAACCTAACAATTATATTCCAAGAAATTTACATCGGCGCTCTCAATCATACTGCGGTAAATGTCAGTAGGTTATTGTTTCAATTTCTCGTAAACAAAGTTTACACCTTTCATTTACACCAATGGCCGGAAAAATAAGTTCCCTAAAAATAATCCGCTCAACAAATAAAGTGCATCAGGCATCCGTAATCTTCTTTCATGGATCTGGTAAGTTATCTACAAATTTTTAAGAAATGTTTGTGTTGACCTCAAGGTACATCTTATTGCTTCTAACTGATAAGATTAACTTAACAATTACGTAAATCATCTGTTTCTAGGTGACACGGGCAGTGGAATCTATGATTGGATAAAATTTCTAATTGGAGAATTCTCACAACCTCATATCAAGTTTGTTTTTCCCACTGCGCCATTAAGGCCATATACTCCACTAAATGGAGAAGTAAATAATTATGCTTAATTATTATATTATGCTGTATTATACTGTTTAAATTATTATTGCAGAAAAGCAATGTTTGGTTTGATAGACAAGACATTACACCTGACGTTCCAGAGGATAAACCCACCTTAGAATCAATAGGTACAGAAGTAAGAAAACTTATCGACGAAGAAGTAAAGTCAGGCATATCATTAGACAAGATTGTCGTCGGTGGCTTCTCAATGGGTGGAGCACTAGCCCTGCACACAGCGTATCATTGGGTGCCTGGTTTAGCAGGTGTGTTCGCAATGTCGTCGTTCCTCAACGACGGGTCTATAGTTTATGATCACCTCAAGAAGAATCCGACCAAAGTTCCTCTACTTATGTTCCACGGTGATAGAGACACGCTGGTGCCACTGGCGTGGGGCGAGAAGACGTTCGAGGGCTTAAAGGAGCTCAGCGTGCCCGGCAAATTTGTGCCGCTGCCAAACACGCTGCACGAGCTGAAGAAAAATCAGCTGAAGGAGCTGATGGAGTGGATCAAACACCTACTGCCTTACGAGAAGGCCGTTTGATGTAGAGTCGACTAGTTTTATCGACACAAGCCATATCTTTCATGCAAGAAGGTAAAGCGACAATATTTAAATGGAATCTAGTTCTAAATTGGGGAGATATTTCGAAATGTAGCAATCAAATTGTGTGCAACGTCTAGTGTGGTAATTCAGGCAGTTGACGATGATATTCGTGTGTTCACTCAAATGACTACCAATTAAATATCGTGGTCAATGTTGGGTTATTCTGGGTTGTAGGATGTGGTGTGCGTTGAAGTATAGGAAAAGGAATGTTAGAGCTTATAGGTTAATAAATACGTCAATTACAATTTGGCTTGCGCTTGCAGATGTTTTGAAGTTGCTTATATTGCGAAAGGAATGATGGAAAGTTATCGTTTTATTGCATATTTATTTAGAAACTGTGCAACCTGCACAATATTTTCTTTGTTTGGGAGTAAGTAATTTCATTTTGTCACAGATGACTAGGATTATTTCTCTTCTTCGTTCACCCGCCTTGTCTCTGACTGGAATTACCCAGAATTTTTCTGGGTAATATATTAATTCCCTTTGGATAGGTTGCTAGTCTTGCTCAGGGTGAAGAAGACTTCTGTAACGACAACCACAGATATTAATGTGGTTGCCGGAGCGAGTAAAGGTGTTATTGTCACGACCAGGATTTGAACCAACTGGGCTACGACGCTCTTACTAGGATTATTTGAAATATCAAAATTACATACGATATAATTTAAATTACGACGAAAATATAAAATGCGAAATCTCCCACATAATGTATTTTCCTTTAAATGAATAACTCTTAAGCAATATGAATGTTAAGTGAACGCCTACCTATTCTTATTTGCACAATGAAACCAAATATGTGGCAAATAACAATAACGGCAGTTCCATTATTGAATGTAATGGTACTGCTTCATTTATATTAAAAATCAATTCAGACACCAGATTCAGCCGTTAGCCATCATCACTGCCGCCATAAAGTATTATTCAACGATTTGGGAAATTTTAAAATTTCTAAATTGATGTATAAATTTTATGAAGTATCTACACACGAAACAAGGAGTCAAGTGAAAGCTCTTTGTCATAGATGTTTGTTAGAGAATTGGTATACAATGTTTTATTACGTGCATTTATATATTTTATGAATGTTCTCTTCGTACGTAAAAATTCTAATACATAAAAAAGTTTAAAAAAATAACAGTTGGTGTTTTGTTAAAAAACAAAATACAAGTCTATTGTCAAAGAAGATATTTATAGTTCATCCAGACGCCTACAAGTCGACAAAAGTAGTAGGTAAGTAAGTAGAGCTACAAGTTTGTATAGTGATGGGATTTTGCACTTAAGCGCGTCTTACCCACACTCGGTTAGCGCATTTTCACCCACCGACAATCGGCGTATGTAATAATCTATGCTAACATTGCATTTTCACTTACTGCGTACGCATACACATTACATAATACTACATAGAGTATGTCGCGTCGTTCGCGCTCCTTCACGTTTGAGTTGACACTTGACTAGGTTTATACAATTTTAAGATTCATGATACTTATTGTACGTGGTTTTTGCCTTTTTGTGATCGCACACACACTTGAACTAGACAGAGTTTTTCGCTTTTGCTTCAATTTTGCAATTGTTTAGGTAAGGTTGCTTCGGTGAGTGGCCGTTTCAGTCCTCCATCGAGTCATCGTCGTTATCACTACTATCACCGCGGGTGGCAAGGGAGTTGGAGCTGGTCCCGGTGAGGCGGCGTGCCTCATGCCGGCGCGGACATCGGCCCTCCTTTCGCATATACGTGCCATATTCGCACGTGGGCGGCACGCATTTCTCGAGCAGGATGCACTTGCGATCGCGCATCGAGAAGTGCTCTTTGCCGCGTTTCATGTTCAGACAGCCGAAGTGCGGATCAACCAGCGGGCAGTCGCACGCGCATCTTCCGAAGCGGTGATTCATCGCTGGGACGAATGTCTCAGGACAGGTGCAGCTATGAAACAACAATACACGTAAGTACGATTATTATTTGATTAAAGTTTGCATGAGACAGTTTAGCACCATGTAAATCGAAAACGTTTCAATTGAGTGTCTGCAAGGATGTAAAGAAATTTGCATTGGAGGGAATTGGAAATTTCTAGTCATATAAGTGTCAAATAGCTATACACATATAGGTCGGTCCTTGGCATTCATAGTGAACGCAGCTCGGAGACTTCTACAAATAACAGTTCATCAGTTTGTATTAATTCGATTTATTATTAATACGTTTTGGTATTAATAAACACGAGTCTAGCAACAAACAAACAAACTAAAACATGTTCACATCTTCTTGTTCTATCAGAATCAAGAGATTCATTTAGAAACAAGAGAACATAGTTGTAAATTTGCGGGACTTGGTCGTGTTAACAGTACATTGTTGAAAAAAAAAAGTATGAAACTTGAGTTTCATTCTACTCATGTATATGTATTTGGGATTACCTGGGTTTCTCCTGCACCAAGCTGTTCTGACTGCCGGAGTAGTGGTCCCGAGAGCGAATCATTCTCTGCGAGACTTTCATTTCTTCTTCGTCCAGACACGCGCATTCGGTGTGATTATAGAATGCTAGACGTTCCACGGTTTGGGACTGACTTAACGTTATACTCTGTAATGCTCAAACATGAATAATTGAAAATGGATGTTTCTGATTCTTATGGGTATACCTCACAATCTAGTGAAGACGTATTATCTCGTCTAGCATCGTTCAAAAATTAATGAATTTCCGCGAAAAAAATGGCAAGTCTCTCAAAAATGCCATCTCTCTAATTGTGTAGGACGAAGATTTGCTTAAACATTATTGAATGGCGACCTTTCTAACAACTTGTGACATTTACGTTCAATTTTAGCATAATAAAGTCTTTCATTTAGTTGTTTATTGGCATATATGATGTCTTTATTGTTGTTGTATGTCAAATATGATAATCCATATGTGTTAAAGTTCATGATTCTACATGGGAGGAACATATTTTGAAGAAAAATCTACCGGTTTGATAATGCTATGACAATTATGGTAGAATCTAATACGTTTAGAAGGACGAAATTCTCTACGACATGCAGACAAAATAAGAAATAAACTTACGTAGACATAGAAATGTAAATAGATTATCTCCTGGGTCTGCGGCCGACATTTCTTCCCGTTGCCCTGGCAGCAACCGGTGTCGTCGCCGCAGCGATGCAAGACGGTGCAGTGGGGCCGAAACGCCTTGCCGGGCAGCTGGTGCACCTCCTGCACGTTGATGACACGCGGCCGCGGCTGCCGACATTTGGCCGCCGACTTCATGTGCAAGAAGTGTTCGTTGGCGGCTCTCACGTTCTCTGCAAAATACGCGCGAACGAACGATGGTTAATCAGTTGATAGAGTGCTACCTGCGGTGTTAGGTCGGTGGGGTATTAGCTTTAGTAACGATTGAGATATTTTAATGACCATCGCACGCTTCGCGAAATGCACGCCGTGAAAGAATTCCTCATCGCAGTGCACACCGGCGATCGTCATATCATGATAACGATCGTCAAATTACGCTACGTTGTGGAATGCCAATTGCTGCCATCGCGCATACCACGAATTGCGCACGCCCGGTAGCGTTAGCATCTGCGATAGATTAGATATTAGTGGGGATATTATAGTCTAGAGTTAATGCACATCCGATTAAATCTAAATTCTAAATTTAATCCCAATTTAACGTCTTGCATATCTGCAAACATTCGAGATGTGTGTGGATGCAGTTTTTGCTTGTTTTCAAAATAAGCTCTGTTTACACAATTTTCAGCTTTGAATGTGTCCAAAGTGTGTCAAATCTCTTTTGTATCCCTTGCATTTCTATTATTTATAGTTGACATCAAATTCAGTTTTAGATTTTATGTGGCTTAAGAACCGGAACGATTTGAATGTTTCAGGGAATTAGTTGAAACCCAAAAAAACTGTATAAAACTTGATTCTAATCTTATTAAATGAAGAACCGTCCTCCCATAGTTCAGAGGAAGTAAAATGTCATGGTACTATACGTAAAACAGCTTATGAAGGGAGAAATATTAATTTGGTAACTTACTATTACTAATTATTACTATTAGTAATTATTATTAGTAATCGATTGTGGTTTATCGGAATAAAAGGTCTATGAAATGAAATTATTGATTCTTTATAAGATAATATTGAAACTTAAAAAAGCGAAGAATATATAAAGCAGAATTAGATTCTTCTTTGGGGAAATTTGCCCTTTTGTTTACATCTAAAAAACAATGGTAAGGGTAAAATTGTGACAGCTACTAAAGCTCCTTGTAAATTGTTGACGTACTATAAAAAATTAAAAATAATTCTTAATATGAATATTTTAACTGATGAACCATTGCGATGAAAAGAAATGCAAATCAAAGAAAGCTTAGATTTTTTGTAGGCCACTGCATAAGGAAGTACTTACACACCTACGCTAGACTAGTCTACCAGACATGTAATATTTAGAATAACATATGAACCGTTTACTATGCGTACTTATTCTGTCGTTGTTACCGAAATCAGAGTGACGACGTGATTCTTCCAGCGCCTGCCGTGTTCCGTACTTGGCCCATTTGTAGCGCGTGATTGGCGATTGTTCATGAGCACTTTCCTCAGCTTGAATATCTTTCTGTGGTCGGAAGCCATCCTCCGCGAAGATCTCTTCGTCGTAATAGTCATCGTTCACGTCCTCCTCAGGTGTGTCGTCATCGTCGATATCGGCACTCTTGAATTTGGGAGCGTTCTTGCGCGATGTGATAGCTTCCTGAAACATGACGCCCTCCCAGCAAAATGGGCCAGGAATATTTTAGTTAATCTTATGCAATTGGCTCGGATGCGCAGATGTGCATTTACATCACGTCCGCGATGACATCATGTGCGTAAAACGGTAAAGCACATTTACTCCTCGACATTCTGTGAATTCCCGCCAAGTGCATGCACTGTACAGCATGCAATTATCCGAGGACCTGGGAAGCGTTTGATTTCTATCCAATCATAAGTGCCGATGGACAGATTGTTCGGACGCGGATTGTGGGTGCCGATAATGAATTCGATCGGAACATGTGCATGCGCCGGCTTAATTTGTATGCATCTATGGCTTTGAAAACAATTTCTGGACGGTAGCCAAAGTGGCGTGGCGGACACGACAACGCACTGCCATTTGGTATTGGTTTGGGTTTACTAGTTTACTGTTTTGTCTGACGCGATGTTTCGCCCCTGTACGGTTGCGGCTCCATGCCTGCCTGGTGTGTGCATTTTATTTTCAAACAAACGCGCGCCGAAGTGGAATGGAACGCCTGGGATTGATTGATCGTAAGCTGCTAGTGCTCGTACGCGCGGATGAGCCCTTGACGAACGGTGCGGGAGTCATTCCGAATGAAACATTCCTGCTCGTTGCTGTTTATTGCCCGCGTGCGCATATTCAAGTTGATTGCTGTGTCCATGAATGTGAATGTAAATATCGAATGCATTCACCCGAAATTCCACCACGCCGAAGCACGCCAATTGCCTGGAGGCACTGCTTGGATGGGGAAAGACAACGCCGGGTATTCATGACTACCGTTCGTGCCTCGTTCCTGATGCGCATTCCTGGTAATCCCATCCGCAAGTCTGACCGCCGGAACGGGGACTTCGGTACAACGCGTCGTGCAGAAAATCCCCGTCGCGACCCGACCACTAAAATAGTTGAGACTGTTTTGAGATTTCTAAGTTTGTTGCGACTTGCAATGACTAGGACACAATCGTTTACATTTTTGGTAGTGTAGGATAATATTCTACTCTTTCGTAACTGCCCACCATTCCTAACCAACACCGGCTTTTCACATACGAATGGAATCAAGTATGAATAAACATTTCACCTTTAGTGATTATCCTAGCAACTGAAAATGTATTTGTATTGTATCACCAATGATATCTTTTTTATGGCACGTTCCGGTTGTACATTCCCAATAATACCATCCGTAATCCAAAGTCAAGAGCCCGAGATTTCTGCAGACTAATTGTAAACTCCAATCATTATTGCGTCTACCCGTGTGCGTCAGCTTACAGGATCGTATAACGCATTAGTCATGTTTCCCCGAAATGCAATTGCTGTGTCTACCAAAAGCAAAAACTGAAGTGTCCACAGTTGCTGTCGGCTGATAATACTAACACGAATTGATGAATCGAACTGTGATTGATAGGAGTTTAATTCGATTTTCGCTGCCTATTTAGTTCAAGTTGAAGTGACAGTAGCGTCCTTCGTCGAAGCAAAGGATCACCGACGGGGTTATCGCTACGCGTCGCAAATGCGCGATTAACATTTACAGCAACATGTTTCAATCATTTACCCACCATTTGTGTGCAATGTTTCATGGTGACATAATTACGCGTCTGAAACGTGCGTCTGCTGCCGCGATAAGTAAATGTACGTGTCGCACGTCACCGCGAAGAGTTATGATATGTAAATCGGTCGATAAGCGACGACATTAATCGGATCTGATTGTGAGTACGTGTGCGTGGTGCAATGATGCATCTCTTTGTGATTCAGATTTTCATATGCGTGGAATTATGTCATCGTCAGCGCTCGGACAAGACAGTAGCCTTAATTGCACAATTATCGCGCATCTTCGAAGGAGTTTAGCCACCGCCGCAGCCGCCTGGCGTGCACCGAGCACGCAAGGAAATCTTATCCGATGCTCATGAGATTCCAGCATATATGACATTTTCGTTGGTACTCATGCCTGCATTCACGCGGTGACTGCACAGAATAACAATATGATATGTGGCTTACGATGCACTTTCAATGAACAGCGAATAAATCTCAATGTACTGCAGTTGATGACAATTGACTGCGGGGCACGTCAACATATCACTGCTCTTTGCCATCGCCGATGGCGGTCGCGGCGCGGCGGCAAGAGATTTTTCATCACGTTTCATCAGCGCACTTGAACGCCGCCCAAATAGCATTAACCAGTATTTTATGCCTATTACTTTGTTCGACTTCTCTTTACGTTCTCTTCTCTACGTTATTTAATCGGTTTTATCGCTTTTGGGAGTGCGTTGGATGAGGCCGGTAACACAGTCAGGTGATGCGCAATTCCACAAAGTAAAAGTTCGTGTGCGACATGGAAATTTAATTGGAAATCGCACGTGAATTGCGACACGTGCACGATGGTTATTGGTGCGCGTTCTGCTCAAGGTGGCAAATTATAGTTTCGAGCGTGCCGCATCTGTTGATTCTGCTCGTTTATGATTTGTCTTCATTGTTTGTTTAGCAGCTGCAGAATCGAAAGCGTTTTCAATCGATGCAATGTGAAGTTAGCATAATTGGAAAATGCGCCAGCACAATAATAAGGATTTGTATATTAAGGATTTTGTTCATCAAGTCACCACATGGAATTAACATCGTTTCTAGCAAATTAAAAGAAGAAAGAAGAAGAATATGCATATGAAAATTGAATTATTCTGATAAGCAAAACATTTCATCAATACTAAAATTCAAAAACAGGAATTTAGGAGGAGTGTGATTGCTACTTTCAAGACGATTCTAAATTTTTACTTTTACTGCATCCCATTATTTTAATAATGCCAATTTCCCACCGGTCTCGATCGCCGTGGTCGAATTCAGTGAAAGCACATGTTCTTGAAATTGTCATTGGCCGATCTGCCGGATGTAAGATTTATCAGCAGCAGGTGCATTGCGTGTCTTAATC
>WSZQ02069049.1:21252-32646 GCA_019419845.2 Weissflogia rhopalogaster
CATGTTCTTGAAATTGTCATTGGCCGATCTGCCGGATGTAAGATTTATCAGCAGCAGGTGCATTGCGTGTCTTAATCAATCTTTGCGATCGTGTACGCGCGGCAGAAAACGACAACGTGCGTCGCACGCAAATTGAACGGTGCGAACGCAAGGCCTAACTAAGTACATTGTCGGCGGTCTCGTTACAGCTTCTTTTGCGAATGCGCAGCGCAGTGGCCGGCGGCGTGCCGCAACCCGATCGGGCCGAGTCGTCCGTCCGCGTGCAATGCGATGCCGATCAAATTGCGCATATCATTTGCTGATAATGCGCGCCGGGGTGTAATTGTCGAGCGAAGCGCCGGCGGCGCATTAATGTCTTCGCAGCGCTGATTTGCATTTGCGCAAAGCCCCGGCCCGGCGATTATCTTGCGCCGTGCACGCTTCGCGCCACGCAATTTCCCGTCCGTGGCCGCATCGAGTCCCGACAATAAAATACGCCACAATTTCGCTAACATGCGAAACGTGCCGACTGCGGCAATCTTCGAGTTCTGCACGATCACTTCCCCTTCGGCTGCGACGACAATGGCTTATTCATTCCGGTCGCAGAGATATAATAATAACCACACGCCACAACAAAGGAAGGAAGAAGCCCAACAAGGTACAAAAGTGTTACAATTTTTTAGCGGGTTAGCGAATTGGACTTGGAGGACCCCAGTCCGGCGATGGCACCCAGAGGCCAAATGGTTGAACTAAAATGGGATATTCAAATATGCTAATTGTAAGCATGATATTCTCATTGATGCTTTAATTGATTCTTCATTAAATTTACTTTGTTTTGGTATAACCTATCAAGCCCAAAGATAGTGTAATCATTGCGAAGTCTAACAATCAAAAGAATCAAGTTTTCTGACATTCAGTTTTAGCATCGTGTATTTTTAAAATCTTCAATATATCCATGAAAACGAAAAACTATTGAGAGCTGTTTTTCAAACTATTTTAATAATTTACATGGCCTACATTGTGTAAAATGCTCTTATCGGAACATAAAAGTACATAATAGGAACATTTGTAGCGGGTGTCACGTTGTTTACTGTGTTAGAACTATAGTTATAGGTAATAATTTGAATAGTTTACACTGGTATTCATGGTGGTCTCCTGGCGTGTCCCTGGCCCTGTTGCCAACAAGTTATCTTCCCACTAGTTAACCGCGGAATTGCTAACAAACTTTCTGCTACCAATGAAAGTTATTTTTGAACACGTGTTTCTCAAAATATAACGCGTCAAAATAATAGCATTTTGTATTTTCTAATAACTTTTTATCTAACAGTTTATCGCTTCACAAAACAAACTCTCCTTTTTTCTCTTTTAAAAAGACACCAAAACTGATTTTGCTGTAATAAGAATAGAATTCCTTTTCCAAAAAATATTGCTTGCAATTAGTGTTCAATTAGATATTCTGTATCTTATAAATGATAAAGGCGCAATATAAAGAGACCCAATATGGAAATTAATGTCCAAATGATGAGAGTTAAATTTATTTGTTAGATATAAATAGACAAATATATCTAACTACTGTCAGAATACCAAAAATACAGTAATGTAATTTGCTTCTCTAATCTTCCGACCGAAAAGTACGTCTGGCCAAGAATGACTTAAGTGACACCGGTCGTACCAGCCGATTATATTCGTAATCAGATTATACGGTAAACTATTCCCGAACCTGCTCAATGCTTGATGCATTATAACAGCACTCACCAATAATATATGATAAATCTTGATAAGGAATTTGTTTAAAAATGAAATGTCTCCCATTAAGGCACAATGCGTTGCCATTAGGTTTTTAACCAGGTATTCAGTGGAACGGTTTGGCAGTAGTCGGCTGCACGTTTTCGCCTAATTTCGAATCTGATAGACCGCGTTGTTAGCACGCAGCAAACGTTTCGGCGCATCCGAAACCAAACGATAATCACACGGCCCAGAAGCACAGATCTCTTTTGTAAACCTTGTGTAAATGTAAATGAAGAGAGGATATGGTGGCGTGTAGGTGTTGTGTGCGTGCACAAACGGTAGGAATGGGCCCTTTGTGTGCACTTTCTTATTGTTGTGTGCACGTTCGCGTCGTAATTTGATATCATGTTACAACCGGTGGCTACCGGTGGTAATGGTAACCGAATGCCGAATTGAATGTAGCGTCGACACAGACACACACACACACATACACTCCGCCCTCGAAACCACCAAAATTAAATCACGCACATGTCGTTTGCGTGTCGTTAAATCTTAAATCATGCCTTCCTTACAAAACATAAACAATCCGCACCGACACAAT
This sequence comes from Weissflogia rhopalogaster, assembly GCA_019419845.2. Taxonomy (NCBI): domain Eukaryota; kingdom Metazoa; phylum Arthropoda; class Insecta; order Coleoptera; family Staphylinidae; genus Weissflogia; species Weissflogia rhopalogaster. The sequence continues at coordinate 23,561 of WSZQ02069049.1, forward strand.
GCATCTGTGTAATTACACCGAATCATAACAACCCCAGAAACTATTTGCGGTGCTGTTTAAAGATTTCATCGAGGTTGGGATGTTATTTATTTATCCTGCTACTGATATTAATACCCTTTATGACGCGAGCACGTACAATCTAATCTTTTGTGATAAATTTGAAATCATAAACCGAATGCATTCGACCCGGGGACAGGTACTCCTCCGCCTTTCGTTAATCTCCGGATGACTGCAACTCCGCAATGATTCACAATGGACTCACGAAGTCCCAAGAGCGAGAGATCTCCGGCGACCAAACAAACTCATCGCGCCGCCGCCACCGCTGAACATACGATGCAAGAAAAGGAGATTTATAGCGTTTTGCCTAGCGCGTCTCCGCGGTTCGGGTTGTTTGCGTTTCCCAGCGGGGCCACAGCAGCAGGGGCGATTGACTCGATTCCTGCAACATCCAGCCCATTTTAGCATACACGAAAATTTCATAAAAACCACCATCCTGCTGCCATTATGGCACGCGTCGCCGATTTTATATGTCAGTAGATTAGTAGTTCACAGAGGGAACCCCCGGGTGTTTACGTAGTTTGCTGCCGTACCCCAGTTGGGAAAAATCAATTTTCAAGCGATGAGTAAGAAGTGGGACATTGCTCGCGGGTCATTGAAGCCATTCATAGGAGCTGCGCGCATCGGGGTCCCGCTTTGACATTAAACTATTTTACGATGACACATTGCACCTTTAAAAATTAATTGCGCTCGGCTTTCGCTCGTTGAAGCGTCGAATCCTCGCCTGCCGCCGGGCAATAAGTCGCTTCTTTCGCTTCAGCACGATTACGAAATGCTTTAGTGCCTGCGCGGCAAAAAGGCGCGTGCAAGTTGTCATCCCACAACCTCGTCATATTTTCTCGAACGGCATCATCTTATATTGCGATGTGTTGCCAATGGAACGCAATAAAAAATCTATTCTCACAAAGCAAATTGCGCTTTTCTTGATTATGCCGTCATGCGAAGGACATAGAGAAAATTTCTGCTGTTTAAACTTTAGTTTAATTACTTTTACTAGTCTCTTAATATGATCTTAATTCCTCTACAATCAGAGGACAATAAAATCAACCTGATAATTTTTGGTATTATATTAGGAACTGTAATCAATGTATTTTATCCTTGTATATTTAGGAGTTAAGTTTTCAAAATTTCAGTGGCAGACGCGTTGCTGTATGCCACACGGCGAAAAATTCAAAATTAATTCCCACAAGGAAACGGGAACTCTTGGAATTTATGAGCGTGCAGAGAAAGTTGCGGCGTTGCACCAACGAAAGGAAGTGTTTGTATTTTTTATTCGCCAGAAGCGACCTTCTAAGATAACGCGTTTCGGCTATTTTCAGCGTTCGCGAGTGATAAATGTATTAATAGCATGACAGTATTTTGGCGAACGCGCAAGACTGTTTCGCAACGAATTTCCTACATTTTGGTTGAGCGCACTCAGTGCGGCACTTGCTTTCCACGATGGCATGCGCATTTTTTCGCATGTGCGTTAACACATTTTGCAGAATTCTGCACTAAAACAGCACGCATGGGACAGACGCGAACTATGCGATCTATAAATAGCACCGACATACGTCACACGCACATTGATTGCAAATGATGTTTGTATAACTAGATATAATGTGCGTAAAACGAGCATTATCATCTTTCAATGTTGGGAACATTGCAAGGATACAAAAGTGGTTGCTGTGGAACCAGTGCAACGCCATTTACAATCTTTGTTTTAAAAATTATTTTGCATATTTTGAGCGTGGAAACAAAGTTAAGTTGAGAATTTCGGCAATATATAATTCGGCTAGAGGATGTTGGTGATATATCTTCTCTTTTAATGTTTTTGTTTAATCTTACGAAAGTATACTTTAGAGCTGTAGTAATATTGTAGTTTCCTTCCTTGCACCGTGATAACTATATATTTATGAATTCAGAAAGTATATGTTTACCTAATTCATTACTACATTAAATTTGGTGTGAATTGTTATATGCGAAGAGACGACGACTGTCTCTGCATAACCGATGTTATCATTAGCTACAAGGATCGAACCAGGAACCACGAAAGAGCCAGGACATCATTTAAATTCAAGCTAATCAGAAATTTACATCCAATTTTTTGTTTTTAAAGGAATATTCACATATTTTTTATTGAAAATTTACAGTATAAATCTGAGTTCATTTTGAAAGAGCAGTTTTTCGGTAATTTTTTGGTTAAAACATAATAAGTTAAGCAGATGACACAATTGATACTGACACTCTTATATCCTCTAAAGTATGAGTTAACCGCATCCGTAAGATCACGAATGAATTAAGTAAAGCGTGGGTTCAGAATGAAAAATGCAGTGAGTAATCAGTCTGCGACCGGCCACAACTGGAATGCCATGAAAATATCAACAACAACAAAACGGAGGGCAATTACGCAAGAAGCAATGCTATGAGCTGTGGCATTTCAACGTCGCTTAAGCTCACGCTCAGTGCTAACTTGCCACAACAAATTAATTAAAATAAGAATGCGCATAAAGTGCAATAATTGCACTCTTACCGTTGTGGAGGTCGGGCGATCGACCTCATCCACATAGTCGTCGACGTCGTCCAACTCGGTGTCGTACTCTTCGTCCACATCGATGTCTTCATTTGCGGGCGCACTATGAGGCTCATCGTCATAGTCATGGATGTACTTCCATCGTGGACGATCCTTTGTTCGAGCGCCGAAGAAGTACGGTGCCCGAGTGGTGGTCGTCGTCGTCGGTGAACGCAGCGTATCCAGCCGCTTGTTGAGACTTCGCAGGTGTGGGAATTTATCGCTTTTCGTGGCCGCCGGGGCGGTTCTCAAGTGATTGCCCATTGTGGCGCTCGCATGATGTCTCAATTTATTCGCGCTGCGATGCGATAGATCGTCGCTGCGTGCGACATGCCGGTGGCGGTCCACGCCGCCGGCTTCCGCGTGCAGTGCACATGCGAGCAACAGGATTGCAGCCCGCCAATGCTTCATTGTTTCCGTTTTTTATGCGTTTATGTTAAAAGTGAATAAGTGCGTTGAATCCCTGAATGCTCTCAGTACTGTTAAGTTTAAACTTCCCGGGACGAAGGAGGGCAACGCGGGTGAAGTGCACAGCACCACATAACTTGGCGCACCGGGCCAGGGGAAGTTTTTGTCGCGAGTTCCCGGTCGCGGCACGCGCGCGATTAAAGCGCGTCGGAGGCGCAAATAATTTTCGTCGTCTCCGCCCGACCGACGTGAGCGCGTTCGCGACACTGACGGGGCTCTCGCACAGCGCCCGCTGCGGAGGAGGCTTCTCTCCGGCCACGACGCGCAGCACTCGACGAGGAACAACTGAAATACTCGGACAGCGGATGGGAATATCCAGAATATAGACATATATGTATGTATTCATACATATGGTGTGGTCTGATCGTGGCGACGCGTCCATTAAATCGCATTGTATTATATCTAGCATGTGCGAAAAGCAGTGTGATGCACGACATTCTTCCTTTGCTTGCGATGTCAAATCTGTTGGTCTGAAGAGCAACATTTTTCAGATCCGTCGGTTTACGTGACTTATGTAATGTTAATTGACCTGTGATATGAGGAACCTATTTAACGCAGAGTTACAGAGAGAAGTTACTATATTTCCAACATCATTTCATTTCTTATGCCACTTTAGAATCAAAATTCGGAATATCTATTATAATTGTCTTCTAGCACTATGAACAAACGTTCGATGCTGGGCGATAGAAGAATCTGTAGTAATGGTCCTTTGATAATCATAAACCACTTCATAATAATCTGCTAATCTCATAGTACATGTGATATCGCGCGGAAAGTGATATCCCTTTCCGCGCATACAATTCAGAAATTTAAAAAATCCTCAAGGTGTTAAATTCAATTTAAACCTATCTCTCAGGTTGAGACAATTCAAGAAAAATAAACGTTAAAATCGGAATCTTAGTTTCGGAATTATACGCCGGCTAAATTCGGCACGCATTCTCCTGTTTACCCAAACAATGAAAACCTGTCAAAAATCATTATTCATCATTTTCATTAGACAATATAGATAGTTGAATATAATATGCACAACATAAAACACAATGCTGTTCGTGTTATATAAGCTCGTCTATTTTCTTTAGCTTTCGATATCTAATCTGCAGATCTCTTAATTTGGTGAATGTCTTGAATGCATATCTGAAGGCATAATGTTGAAAGTTCAAGTATAAATAATTTGAATGATTGTAAGATATTTTGCATTAACTTTTAACTATCGACTTTTATTTTTGAACTTCCAAGTTAGAAAATTAATGATTTCGATTATCTCCTTAGTGTCCTCAATTTAAATGATTTATTGCGTAATATGGTACGTAATTTATTAAGCTTTATTTCACGTTCATAAAATCAACGGCTCGACTGTTTAATTTTACTTCAGGTCAGGGTAGATTAAGTTAGTTCAAGAAAGTTGCCTCCTAGGGCGATAAATCTTTCTAAGGACCAGACCTAGTACAACTAAATTTTGGAGGATCTCTAGAGTTTATCTAACAAACTTCAAACTGGAAGTTCTCTATGAGAAGGCTAGAATATATTAACTTAGGTTAGGCTTATATTTATGGGTTATTTCAGATTAAAAAATAATAATTAGACCAGTCTACAATAATTGATATAAGTAACTCTCGATTCATATGGTCTTGCGGGCTCAAAAGATTTGAGAATATCAGGATGCTTATGACGTCTTGTAGTTGTTCTTTGTCAAATGCTCTATTTAAGGAAAGGGAATTAAATCTAAAAAAACGTATCGATTCTCAATACAGAAGAAACAATTAAATTATTGCATTATATTTTTTATTCTTATACATTATCGTTACGAATAAAATTATAGTACACTGAAAAAGTTAAATTGTCTATGACCAAAACTACAACAGGAAATTAAAAAAGAACACTGTGCTACTAGCAACAGCGAAAATCGCCATTTTGCAAATTGCACTCTGGAGAGTTATAGATTGTGGTTCCGCCCCTTGACAATAAACAACTTTACCCAAACATCACCAAAGTAAATTCCGACATCACATTTTATTATTAGATTTATTTCTTTAAAAAATTGGCAAAAACCAATTACAAACACACGAAAAGTTTCACGTATTATTTCAGTAGATTTTAATCTGAATATTAATAGGGCGGTTCATATTAATTTTTACTAAATTTGTTGGACATCTTAATCACAGACAAGGTGCACGTTCACAATCGCCATACCGTCTACCAACACTGATTAATCATTGCTCTCGGCTAAGTTTACTTCACTCGTCATCAATTTACTATGAATGTAGGTGTCTGGCTCGCACTCAACATGACTAATTTACAACATAAAACAGGCGTAACTCGAGCTTTATGTGCACGGATTCTATTAAACGAAAGGGTTTGTCAAATTGTTTCTATAATTACGGAATAGTTAAGAATGTCTCTAGTGGGTGGGAACTCGATTATGAATATGCAAATGAACTGAATTGACTTCATTCCTATGAAATTTATTCAGTTTCTGTTTGTTTTAATTGTCATATAATAAGACAAGGCAAGATGTTTTAAATGTGATATGTTTGAATTTAGTTAAAATTATTGTAATTTATTTCATTCTATATTTGGAAGTATATGGCAGTTTTGTTTATTTTTATTGCATTTAAAATGCGTTTTAGATTTTTTTTATTTACAAAGACTATTTTCTAGGAAATGCGATGTACAAATAAGCCAACGGCCCCGCTTGGGTACGTCATACAAATTAATTTTACGATAGACTTCTGGGCAGTGTCAAATAAATAACATTTTCATCGGGACTATACATAAATCTTTATTGGTCGCCATTAATCTTCCATTCGCTTAATTATGCGCATATAAAATTTGCGAAAGCAGTCGCTAGCCGATCAGGGCATGGCCGCGCGAACCCGTTGCCACAGCGTATCGGGCACATCCACATAAACTCTATCCAAATAGTCCGCAATTAATTTAGCCAATTTCGGGACGTCCACATGTGCATCGTCCTGCTTGCCCGACCACACCGTCAGCGTACCGACATCGAGTAGTGAAACCATCGTCGAGCGGCTCTTAGCCGCGTACATCGCTCGTACCGGGAACGTAATGTTCTGAATACCCAACGCGGCCCTCTTCATCGAGTCGATTTGCTTGGCGGTGTAGGTCATCCCTTCCTGATAATCCCCGGTGGTCCAGCCGAGCGACCAGACAGCAGCGTTCATTAGCGCCGGCTTCGATTTAACCATCGACAGCTGGAGATCGACCCCATTGGACGTACTAGCTGGACCCGGCGCAATATCGCCGTTGAGCCACATCGGAAAGGCAGTGTACTCTTCGCGGAAGGCAGACCCATCGGCGACGAGAAGGAAGTTGGCGGTCAAGGCGCGCGCGTAGGCGTCGCTGTCTTTGAAATCCAACTTTACGCCTTTCTTGCGGTTGCCCATCTGAGCATTGTGCGCCACAAGAGCGCTTAGAAACTGCTCCAGGCTTAAGTCGGAGGTGCGCGCTGGCGGGTGGCCCATGATGACCGTCAAGACATTTGGAGTCGTGGACAGGTAACCGAGGAGCACGTCCGCTTCAATCATATGCTTGTCATCTGCAAAAAAAACGACTTCAGTTCGTGGTGGTTCGCATTGCGTGGTCTGTAATTGGTACTTGCTAAGGCAGTAGTCAGCAGCTCTTGGCTATTTACTGCATGGTCCCAGGTTATTTCTGACAAGTTGCCATGCTTGAACACTTCCGGGAAGAAATCCTCCATTGATGTTCCTGCCACGCTTTGTTGCTTCACTGTAAACATACTCAACAATCAAAGCTTCTTTATTTTACAAACTGCTACAAACGTAATGTTTGTTTCTTTCGTATTTACCAATGTAACCAAAAAGGATAACTTGGATTATGTAGTTGATTTTGGAAAGCATCCTTGTTTCTACCTAGGCAACCAAAAATACATTTACATATTTATTTAATTACCACTAGTAATTTGTAAAATTTGGCTCCAATTTCAATTGCAGATTGCCCTACATTTTTAAAAACATTTTCGTTTTTCTTGGTACCTTAGCTCATATTTCTTTCGGGTAAATTAAATTAAATATTAATATATGAAATTAATACTAAATTAGCAGAAAAATGAGCATGAGATCATTTTATACTGATAAACCTGACGTAGAACCTAAAATAACCAAGACTTAAGTCCTCTTAACAGAATATTTATCTGGGTAAATCCTGAGAGTCCCCATATATGGCGAAGGGGTCCCGAGGCCCTCTCCAGAAAACTTTTAGTTTTGTTTTTTGGTCGATTTTATTGGAATGTGAAGTGATAAAAAATACTTTTTGATGTTCTGACTTCCAAAAAGATAGTTGCGTTTTCACTTTTATAACCTTTAGCAACGGAAAAAATGATTGGTCCTGTGACTTTCCGTATACGGTAGGTTTTGCTGTCTATTGTAGTGAAATATAAAATCGTACCGACAATTATTCTAACATCAACAGAACTTTAATGCCTATTCCCACGAAGATATGCATCACGCCGCTGATGATAAGTACATAATGTTTACATAACACTGATGTCATAAGTAATTAATGGAATTCTATTTTGTTGCTTTAAAGGCTTAATTATGTTTATGGATCTCAACGTCCAAGCTATCGATAGATTACTTCAAAAGCTTCAACGCACCGTAATTTAAATAGAATTCTCGGTAAAATATAGAACAGATTAAAACTTCAAAATAACCATACTTATGTTGATTACAGATTTATGTAGTATTTAAATGCAATTTGTAAGTTATTCGACAGTTGAAAACTGTCCTGATCATTTTACCTATCAAGTTGATATTTAATACTGTATATTTTATTGAAAATAATTACATGCAGTATATTATTATAAGTGTAAACTATACTAGCAATAAAGATGATTTGATTACCTATGTTAGTGGTAGCAAAATAAGTGCAATTCCCAAGTTGTTGAATAATTGAACTCTCTAACATTGAACACTAAACCTCACCAACTCTCTCAATGGCCCGAAATTCTAATTTCAAGCCACGATACCGCTATCAAGTTAGTTTACAATTGCTAAGTGTGCAGGGTGGGGAGAGTCAATTGCGATGCGTTTATCTACAAATCGACAATACTTTGAACGGCATTACTCACGTTTAATTCAACTAAAAGTGCACATGCGGGATTTGGCACAATTCCCGCTCGTGCTCTAATGTGATCAATATTTATTAAGTGCACGTAACCTGATTAGCATTACATGACAGGGCCAGAAATTATGCTAAACTCCCATTAGTGCGCTACAACTATTATTGCTATGCATATCAAAGCCGTTGCCTCAACGTTCTAATGTCTATTGCGTCAAGAAGAGATTTAAGATAGCTGGTCCAACAATGTGTAGATCGAGAACGACGTACGCAGCATTAATAAGAACAGATTTAAATTCAAGTCGAACACCGAGGCGACGCGCAATCCGTGCGAGGTTTGGGCGCGCAGGATAATTAAGGACAAGTCGCGCCGCAGCTTTCCCTGCCCGACGACATACCAATCCGTTTCATAGGCACTATCCGCAATGCCAATCAGCTGGAATTGATACAGTTTAGTATTGATGACGAGGATTTATGATATGACGATATCATTAATTTACTTTATCCTTGCTCATCGAACCAGCCAAATTGATCGTATACAATTGGGAGGCGAATAACATGAAAGTATGCGCATATCGCATACGAGCACCATCCAGCGGAATGCCATCGATTGTTAGAAGAAACAAGCAAAAAACCATCGAGGCAACTGAGCATAAAAATTGGGCTGCATATGCTACGAAGCAATAATTGTTTGTTTCTTTTACGAAGCTGAAATTGAATGAATATAATTATATTTCCTTGATTGGTTCGTTCTTAGAAGAAAACACTGTTTTGCAAATGTACAATTGTTTAATCACATTGATTTTAGCGTAATTATTGAACTGAATATAGTCACCACGTGGAATTAACATCGTTTGTAGCAAAGTGAAAGACCAATTCATCGGCGTTAAGAGATTGAAGTGCAACTATTGAA
>WSZQ02069049.1:32746-66479 GCA_019419845.2 Weissflogia rhopalogaster
ACGTGGAATTAACATCGTTTGTAGCAAAGTGAAAGACCAATTCATCGGCGTTAAGAGATTGAAGTGCAACTATTGAACTTGACTTTTGTATTAATTCTTTGAAAAAAATCAATGATAATGGTCTTAAAATGGGTAATTCCTAAGACTATTCTATAAATTTAGTATCAATCTACTCCTGAGAACATCCTCTTTCTTATACTATCATCTTCAGTCCAAGCTTCTTAGCGCAAGATAACTTTTTGTCAGATAATGCAGAACAGGTAATTGTAATTTGTCATTTGAAGATAACTTACTTTAATAAATGGTTGTGCTGATCAACCAGATCTTTCAAATTAGCTTTCGCCAAGAATGAATTTCCTCCTGCAGTCGAAAGTTGCATGTGCTTCAAGCCGGCACTGAGAAGAAATGATGCCACGTAAATATATGTGGCACAGGCTAAGAAAATAAAATCAAAGCCAATGAAAGATGGAGCGGCGTGAAATGTCATCATTATAATATGCCATGTGCACATGGCGTAGAAGCACGGACTGTTCGCTTCATAATCGCATACGTCGTAGCCCTTATTCGGAAGGACACGCGTTTTATTCGTGAATTGTATATACAGAATATATACAATTGTTGAGCATGCATATGCATAAGATACCAACATGAAATTTCTTACAAATGTAAACATTTTCTCACATTCCTCCTTTAATTCGGGAGTAAATTTGTCAGTGGGCCAAAAATTGTCAATCATACCAAAGAGTCGTTGGAGGCGTTTACGACTAGTTGCCAATATTGTTGATTTCCAGAACCACTGAAAATAAATATTTACGAATGAGAATATTATAATATATTTTCATATTTAAATTAATAAAATACCATAAAGCTGGCAGGTAAATAGTCCAAATTCTCCAGGGTGTAGATTCCATTCCAGTTTAGAAATAACGTAAGGACCATCATAAAGGTCGTAAGAAATGTTGAGAAAATTGCCAGGCTCGATATCAAAATTGGAATACTACCAGATTTGTCAGGGTGGGCGCCTATAATTGTTAAAATAAAATATGTAATCTTTATCATTCCTCTGTCTTCTTTGTGAGAAGACATATTGAATTTAATTCTACAGAGGATCTGCAGTGATCGATATTTGGCGAGCGAATATATACTAATTGTTAGATTGCAAATTTAATATTTAAATACCCTTTTAGCATAATTAAATCCTCTCATTATTCTTGCTTACTTTAATTTGAGGACATGTTGACATTCAAGAGGAAACTATTATTAAATGCAATTTCACAAATAAGAAGAAAATTCAACATAAGAGATAGCCTACTTTTTTATGTCTGTACTTTTTAATTTAACCCTTCCATGGTACTTTAAATTTAAATGTGTAGCGTTTTCCTGAATCGTCGCGTCGTCTTTTTTAATTATGTAATTAGAAATTGATGAATCTTCAACCATTTTATATGTAGGAAGCTGCCTACAAATTAAAAAAAAATACAACACGCGGGAAAATAATTTCATAAAAGCGCTATGCCTTCTTACAAGTGGATATTTATTTCTTTTTAGACTATTGCCAAATTGAATCTTGTCAATGGCTCAAACTCACTACACGTGGCGGATTCCAAAGAAAGAAAGAAAATGTGTACATAAATCCGAAAGAAAACGAAAGATCTACCTAAAACACGCCGCATTCGACCGGTTGAACTGTACTGCATCATAGTCATATTAATGATTAACATTAATAAACTCATATTAATGAGTTGATCAAAAATTATATATGAATATGGTTTCTTTTGAAATAATATTCTAACGAATATGAATTAAAAATGCAAATTTCCTATTCTTCCTGAGTCATGTCTTTCTATTCTTAAATGTATGTGTGAATAATGTGTGTTTGCTCCTTCTGGTTTTTACAATTCACATATGCATTACTGACAAGGAGATTATTTACATATTTAAAGATCGCTTGGCTGCATTGAATTTGCTATATTTAAGCCATTTAAGAAATTAGTATTGTATTATAATATGTAGGTTTACCGAAGCTGTCACCAATGCATATGTTAGGTATACTTTCGATAATTACACAAGAATTAGTCATCTAATTATTACACTGAACAGACACGTGGATATTCTTAAGCAATCATTTATTTACTAGCAACAGTAAAAAGAAATAAATTGCATTTATTTCTTTCTGAATGTGTTGCTCGTAACAATGAAAATTATATAATGAAATTAACATAGGACACACTATTTTCAGGGTCCGTCATAAAAAATCAGACAAACACGAAAATATATTATTCTTGAACAGCTTTATAAAGTGTTCATTAATTCTGTGACTTTATTTAAGATCCAATCCAAACACAGAGGTGCAGGTGGCTGTTACTTCCAGTAACCAGGAACAAGTTCTCATGTATTATTTTCACTTTGCATGAAACTAACTGATTAATATATTATCCAGTTAATTGATCTAGTAGCGTATAGATCGAGAAAGATGCTTTAACAATCGTTACAAACAAATTCAAATTCATATCAAACACTTTTGCAACTCGCAAACCAAATGTTGTTTGAGAACGCAGGATAATTAAGGACAAATCTCGTCGCAATTTTCCTTCGCCCACTTCGAACCATTCCGTTTCATAAGCACTTTCGGCAATGCCTGACAACTAAGAAAATATTTTTACTGCCTTTTTTAAACCTACCTTATAATACAAATAATACGCACCTGGTCCTTACTTATTGATCCTGCCATATTTAACATAAACAACTCTCCAGCAAACAGCATATAAATTTGGGCAAAACGTAAATTATCCTTATCTGGAGGAATGCCATTAACTGTCAGAAGGTACATACAGAACACCATAGATCCTGCAGAACATAGAAATTGTGCTGAAAATGCTACAAAAACATATTCATTTGTCTCCTTCACGAAACTAAAAATGAAAATTTTATAAAAAAATTTGCCTAAAATTTCACGTAATTTATACTCTAGTAAGTTGTTGTGTTCATCAACAATATCTTTCAAATTTGCTTTGGCTAGTTCCGGGTTGGTCCTTACGGACAAATGCATATTAACTAGTGCTGCATTTATAAGTTTTGACGCCACATAGACATAGGTGGCGCAAGCAAGGTAAATAAAATCGAATCCAAAAAGCGAGGGTGCTGCTTGCAGCCACATCAAAGCAGCATGCCACGTGGTCATTGCATAGAAACAAAAACTGTTTGCCTCATAATCGCATACATCGAAGCCTTTATTCGGTAAGGCACGAACATCTCGTGTCAGAACAGCGATGACGGTATAGAGGACTGTGGAACATCCGTATGTGTAAAAAACCAACATGAACTTCTTCATGAAAACGAAAGCATCCTCGCATTCTTTATGCACCTCCGGTGTGAATTTGTTCGTCGGCCAGAACTGGTCCAACCTGGCGAATAGACGGCGAAGGCGATTACGATTAGTTGCCAGAACCGCCGATTTTACAACACACTAAAACGTTTACCTACTTGTAACAGCAATAAAAGTATATAGAATAAAGCGGTAGGTATATAAACTATCCGTTGTAAATTACCATGATGCTAGACGGTAAGTAGTCTAAGCGCTTTAAGGTAGCGATTCCATTCCAGTTTAAGAAGATTTCCAGAATCATCATAAACGTAGAAATGCCGGTGGAGACTACCGCAATAATTGAAATTGTGGTTGGTATAATGCCTGTTCTATCAGGATTTGACCCAAGAATAGTCAATAGAACACTGATAATTTTCATCATACCACGTTCCCTGGCGGGCATCATTTTGACTACCTGCAAAAGATGATGATTGTTCGAAGTTATGAATGATTCCAGTTTAGCCAATTTATATAGATCTTTTTCTTTAATTACTGAAAGGTTAATATTTCAGTTGAAAGCTTAGTTTCAGAGCATAATTAAGGCATTAAATGGGTATAATTGCAATAAATTACAATGGTCTATTAATTATTTAGTGAACTGCATAGCTTGGGTCGTTTTATATGTTGAATTATTTGATGTAAGATGGAACATTCCCATCTTTCTTATAAATATTAACGTTTTTCGTAGATTATGAATTGTTTCAAATTTCTATTTCATAAATTGCTTGAAGATCAACAAATTTAGATTATCACAACTTTAATAAACTAAACCAAGTTATTTCTTACAAGTTATTCGTTAAAAGACGAACTGCTAAATATTTTCCAGAATTATCTTGTTTATTTTTGTATATAAGGGTAAGGAACGTTTCTAACTATTATAAACATGTTTTATCAACAACCGACAGAAGACTCCATTAACTATAATAAGGGTAAGGCTTGTAAATAATTAATAATAATATTATCCTTTTCTCAATTCGAAGATGCACAAGTATCAAATAGCAATTAAATTGTTGTAATTCAAATTGATGAATATATGGACCTCACCTAGTGTATTTTCTGTGGTTCTTGTCTTAAGCAAAGTCGTATTCTCACTGACTTGTGACAGTTTCTTTATTTTCGACGTTTACATTTTGGTAGAGAGTTTGAAATGCCAAATAAAGTTCTCTTATATATATATATATATATATACATTGTTTCTTAAGAATGCTCAAAATACTGTAATTATTAATAAAAGGGTTGGTAATATTTCTGCTTGACAAATATTTCTTTCTGATGATACCAAACAAAGTTGAGCAATCTATTCATTTATTCAAATCTGTGATGTTATTAAATAATTAATGCTTTATTACCTTAGTGAATTTCCCATCACATGTGCATAATAGATTAGAAAAACCGTAATTGGACGCAAACTTTTTTCGTTTATATTTTATAGTTTGATATGTCTTATATACAGTCATTTTGTATTCTCTTAAAAATAATTTATTGCAGAATTACTCCCGAAATATTCAAGTCAACGCAACTGCCTTTGCCATCCTCACATATAAAATACAGTTGCTGATTGCACAACCAATTGTTCCAGGTCGTTCCAGACTTCCACACATGCATGCAATTTTCCTGGGCATAATCTGGCTGCCCTCCGTCCCACTTATTGTACGTTAGTGGTTTTCCAGTGGACATCCATATCCACTCGCCTTGTCTAGCCAGATCCGTACCGGATATCCACATCCATTCATTCAATACCGCTAAAATTGTTGAACTGTAATTAACCCACCGAACATTATAATTCGGAAATGATATTACCACTTGCTGCCATTGCATTCTCAAGATCTTTCTGCTCTTCCGCGGAATTTATAGTTGCTAATTGCATATCTTGGGCCATACATCGTTGGAATGCTGTCACCCAATTCACCTGAAAATAACCGTATATATTTCAAACGCATTGAACATATTTATAGTTAATGGTTGATGGTTGTTATTATGGCTAATCCTAGCTGATATGTTTAGTGACATACATACTTTTTGACCCGTTTGTGGATAGTACTTTTTGGCAAGCACGAGTGTACTTGTTGCCAAAAATATTGCGCAGAGAAGAACGAAGCGAGCGTTGGACATGTTAACTGGGAATATTGAGATATAAGCAAAGTCAATTCTTTATATATATACATTTAATCTCTGTGAACTTATGACTTGACATCAATATCGTCTGATAACATAATTTTTAATTTTTTTAGATATACTAATATACATATTAGAACTAATAAAACACTACTGAATTCGCAAGATTAAGTTTTCTGGCTATAAACGCATTTCCTAAACCACGGTTTTATAAAACTCTAAAAACGTTTAATAAAAGCATTTAAAAATAAGATCTGCATCTTAATAATTTTTATCAGTTCCAGAAAATGCTTAATATGAGCCCACCCCACCTATATTTCATTCACATTTATGTTCATACAAGGTTCTTCCACATCTTCACAGACAAAGTACAGTTCTTTATCACACATACAATTATTCCACTTCCTTCCTTTGTTAAAAATATACAAGCAGTTTCTCCTGTTGTGATTATGTCGACCTGCTGTCCATTTACCAAAGGTAAGGTATTTTCCGGTACTCAACCCAATCGCCTTGGGTACCCAAATCAGTCCCAGAAATCCACATCCACTGATTTATACCTATTGAAACTCCGATTGATCTATCAACTATACATTCGTACATAATTTATTGTAGTCACTTACGACTTGAAGTGATGGTATTTTCGAGAGCTTGTTGTTCTGGTGCAGAGTTGACTGTTGCTAATTGCAAATTCTGCAGTAAACATCGATGAAATGCAGTCATCCAGTTGACCTAAGTTGATAAACATGAAAAATTTAATCTCACTCATATTTATGTGGTTCTTACCTTTTGTCCAGTTTGAAGGTAATAGTTTTTGGTAAATATGGGCGAAAATGTTAAAAGCAATATGGCGGCTAAAAGAATACATTGTAAATTATTCATCATAAGGAAATTTGTAAGCTGCTTGATTTAATGAATGTAAGGAAAATACTTCTCTGCATGACTTATCTCCCCTAACATTTGACACGAATATCAATAACTGAAGTAAATATTTATGTAACGAGCAGTAATTAATCCAACTGGGGATTTCCAAGGTTAATTTTATTTATATCATATTCAAAGCGAGTTTGTCGTTCCAAAATTCCCCTGGCAAATAACAATCTATAGTAAAATAATTGCCTGATTTGCAATATCTTTCAATGGTGTAATTTTTTTTTGTACTTTTAATGGGCCATTTATAAATTTCATATGGCAGTAGAATTTGCCGCCAAAATTGTGGCGGTTAATGTTGATCGGTCCAACGGAGGGAACCATCTTATTATTATGGAAGAGACTCCTGGTAAAATAGTCTCTTGACCGAGCCCAACTACTATTCTGCTAGCTGCCATTGGTGTCTCAAGATCTCTCTTCTTTTGCCGGACTTTGTTGAAATTCAAGTTTACCTGAAATTTTATCGAACGCATTGAACATATATCACGCAGAGCAGAACGATGCGAACTTTGGCAAAGTCAATAAATTTATTCAATTTGTGCATTTAGAACTTGACAAATCTATTAAATAGAATAAAACAAATTATTTCAAAGTATAATTTTTACTTCTCTAAACCTGGACGTCAAAGGTTACTTGCTGTGTGCAAAAATATATTAAGATATATAATACATCAAACATATTTAATTCGCATTTCGTCGTCGATTTTGTAAATCTAGTTTCATTTTCGCTTTTGCTAATCGTGCAGCATCCTTCAAAGCATTATGCGCCATTTTATCATTCTCCATGCGCATTTCATGCTGAGAATCCGATAATTCATGGTACCAACTTATTCGTAATGGCGGGTACCATTCCTGAAATTCACCATCAAGGTAATCCCATGAGCGCCGCTTAGAACTCGCCAGAAAATAATAGAAAATCAACGATATGACCTCAAAAAATGCAATAAGAGCCACAATTAATTCCCACTCGTAGAAAGTATTATGTTCAGCTATTATTCCGATTAGCAACGAACATATTACCCCCATGCATGCTCCCAGGCCTGCTACCAATGACATGACGAAGCCTGCATGATGAATACTTATCTCCATAATATTCACCATTCCACCAGAATAGAACAATCCCTTGCAAAATATGGCAAGTCCAAAGCAAGATAATGCATACAATACATTACACTGACATATTACAGCAACACAAAGCCCTAGAAATGCACCAAAATTTGATAAAAATGTATAGGTCTTCCTTATAAACGTCACGTTCATATTCTTTTTTCTTATCAAATAGTCAGCTGTAATTCCACCGAAAAAGCCTGCTAACCATTGCAAAAGAAAAAGAAATCCAGTTAAACTATTCTGGAGGATGTTGAAACCCAAGACTTGGTTCAAATACTTCGGAAAGTTGTTTCTTATGGTATATAATAATAAATCATGTCCCATTTCCATTATTATCAACCCGTATATACAACCATCACGAAATATTAATTTGTATGGTGTCTTGATGAATTTCTTCATTGTCATTGTGCTTTCTAAATATGTGAATTCTGATTGATGGAGGTACGGATGTGTTTGGGGATCGGAGAAAACATAGATACAGAAGAACATCACAAAGACGAATCCTAAGCATGACCAGAGATAAAAGGCCGGTGGCCACGTCTCCCAAAAATGAATTAGCATCCCCGTGCACACGTGTCCCAGCACCATACCAATAGAATTTGCCGCCAAAATTGCAGCGGTTATTGTTGATCGCTCTAACGGAGGGAACCATCTCATTATTAGGGAAGATACTCCTGGTAAAATAGTCCCTTGGCCGAGCCCAACTGATATTCTGAGAAGTCCTACAACCCACCATGCATTGATCATGGTTACACCAATCGGAATGAAAGCAGTTGCCAGGGATGATACGATAAGACCTAAGAGTAGTGGTTTCCTAGGACCCCATCTATCGCATATGATGCCAGCTGGTACGTGCATGAGAATGTAGCCGATATAAAATGCCGCAAGATTGTAACCTTGTTCCACCTCTGACCACTTGGCTTTTCCACCACCTATGTTCTTAATTACAATTGGTACCTTCAAATCATGAGCTGGGCATGTTGAGTTTATCTGTTCATGGTCTACCATTTCAACTATTGCTATATTCAAGACAGCACGATGAGCGAATCCCACGAGGACTACAAAGAATGCACAGATGGCGATTACAAAGCGCTGTTCAGCTATACAATATGGATATTGGCAATATAGCCAACCACAAATAGCCATGGTTGTACACGAAACCCCGAAATATACACAAAAATTTGACGTTTGTAAGTCGACAAATAACCTTTATTTAAATTTGTGTGTATATTTATTGCATATAGTAAATTTTATTTAAAAATATATTTAGCACGACAAAATTTAAGTTATGAAAGTTCCAAGATCGGCTAAGGTATTTAGATAGTATTTAGGAGCCAAATCTTTGGGACAATTAAGCATATCCTCATAGCTGGTGGTACCACTAAGAACCAGTAATTTTATGTACCCACATCGGCTGGCGAATAACATATCAGTTAGCAAGGAATCTCCAACAAAGAGGGTTCTCTCCGGATTTAAGTTAAATTTCTCTTGGACAATTTTGTTATAAAGAGAACTTGGTTTGCCCAGTACCACTGGTCGTCTTCCGGAAATCATTTCGAGTGTTTCACCAATGAATCCAGAGCCAATTGTTTTGAAGTTATCACCAAGGGGTACTGTCTTATCACAGGCGCATAATATGAAATGGACATCAGGTCTTTTCAATATAATTCCAGCTTTAACAAGCTTTGCATACGTTAAATTAAAGTCCAGATCAACGACAACTGCCCCAATTTCTTCATCGTCCAGAGCATGATATTTAATCTCATCTAAATCTTGTAGTTGTTCACACTAAATGTAAAAAGATAACATGATTTCCTATCAGATGCCTATGTTCTCACATTAATTTTACTTACGGGTATGTAGTTGTAAATATCCAATCCAGATTGTTCAAACTGTTTTTGCATTCCTGGTGGACCAACGACGAAAACTTTCTTTTCAAACTTTTTCTGTTGCAGATAGGTGATCACAGCTTTAGGAGGGAATACTACATCTTCTGATCGGAAGTCCAAACCGACGCTTTCAAACGTTAAGTTCCAATCTGATTCCGTGCGAAACGAATTGTTCGTTATCAACTGCATGCCTTTCCCCTGGGACTGTAAATACCGTATGGCTTGTTTGACTCCAGGAATTATTGTGTTACCCAATAATATAACACCTATGATTTCAGGAAAAGTCACTTATATATTCTCTAAATTAATTACACAATTTAATAACAGTTACCATCGCAATCAAATAGAATGTTGTCAAATGAATTCAGGAATAGGGCAATTTCGTTCTTTGGACATTGTGCAAGATTCTTAATCATATTGAGTAAAAGTTTATATCAAGTTTGATAAATTATTTTGGGGATTAGTGTAGAATTAATAATCTTTCGGAAATGTATTGACTGTTAATGAAGAATTGAATATTTGCTTTGCCTTTTATACTATTTTATGCCTCTAGTTGTTGCGGATTATACCTTTTATATATTTTTTCTGGTTTGGTAAAACCCGGTTGCGGGTCGGTGGAAAACACAGGAATTAAAACATGTTTAAAGTTAATAAAATATCAGTTGATATTTATTAACATATAGCGATATAATTTATTCTACTTGCACAAAATTCCACACTATCAGTTAATCATGGGGATTTTCTCACTTCAGTTTTGTAATTCTTACTTTTGTACGTTGTTTTTGGCCAACATAATTTACTTTACGGAAAATCATAAGGATACGCCTCTATTAATACAATAGATGGACAAAGTAGAAGAACATCGTAACAATAGTTCGAACTCAACAGAAATGGGCGAGATAAGTTCTTAGATATTAACTACAGTGTAACCATCTTTAGTATTCGAAATCTTGTCTAAATCGTAAAATTTCCCATGTCCGTTTGTTTATGCCACATATTTAATGTAACCTGTGTAATCCGGAAAGGTAATGAAATATTTGTTGTGTACAACGGAATATTATCATCGACGTAAATGGCAAAAGAGGACCGGAACATGGAATCCTGTAATTTTTTTTATTGCAGTGCATACTAATAAAACTACATTTTTAGACTTCTCAAATAAGCAAGTTTAGCCATTTATATAATTTATAATAATTTTATAACAACGTGAGGAAAAAATGAAGTTTAACAATAATATTTAGTGAAATCAATGCCAAAATGTAGCAAAAGTAGGAATTTATCAATATTAATATGGGTGACGCCATCTATTGAACAATGCACAAAGTTCACAAATTTGTAATACAGATTCCTTCTTGAGCTGTTTAACAGAGCTTTGTAATTCTACTATTATCTAAAAGATGGCGCTGCTGGATTTAAGTTCCGTAGCAAATTTTGAAAACAGAATGTTTTAAATCCCCGAACTTTATCTCTTCGCATCTCTGTGATCCTGGTACCAAATTGTTGGATGCTATGTAAAATTTCCGGAAAACGCGAAGAGGTAATGCTGAATTCGGTATTGTGAACAGAATTATATAACAATAAAATACTTTATCGCATTTAAGAAGTTTTATAATTTATTTTCCTTTTCTTACAAATTTCGTCGATCCGTACAATAATTATAGAATTAATTTGCCTTATAGAGAAAAAGTCTCCTTTTAAATATACAATTTTTACCTTATTCGGAGACCTTTACTGGTGTGTAGATAGTCCAAAATATTATTATTGCCTATAATTATTATGATATAATATAATTTACTTAAAAATATATCGCTTAAGGAATATTTCAAGTTACATGCTTAATTAAAGAAAGTTTTCAGATCAGCTAAACTATCTAGATAATATTTGGGAGCAAAATCTTTAGGGCAATTGAGCATGTCCTGATGACTGGTGGTCCCACTAAGAACCAGCAACTTTTTGTAACCGCATCGAGTGGCGAACAACATATCGGTGATCAAGGAATCCCCTACGAAGAGCGTCCTTTCCGGATTAATCTTAAATTTATCCCGTACGATTCTATTGTAATGGGAACTTGGCTTTCCCAGAACCATGGGCCGCCTCCCTGAAATCATCTCCAATGTTTCACCGATGAATCCTGATCCAATTGTTTTAAAGTTATCTCCAAGCGGTATTGTTTTATCGCAGGCACACAAGATGAAATGCACATCGGGGCGTTTAAGGACAATGCCGGCTTTGACAAGTTTGGCGTAGGTGAGGTTGAAATCCAGATCCACAACAACAGCTCCAATTTCTTCATCGTCCAGAGCGTGATATTTAATCTCGTCTAATTCTTGTAGTTTTTCACACTATTTGTAAGAAAAAACAAAGGTTTAAAATAAATTGAATCGTCCTGGATCATCTATTGATTGTTAACCATATTATTACATAAAGTACACTTACTGGTTTGTAATTGTAAATATCCAATCCAGATTGTTCAAACTGTTTGCGCATTCCTGGCGGTCCAACGACGAAAACTTTCTTATTGAAGTTTTCCTCTTTCAGGTAGGTGATAACTGCTTTGGGCGGAAATACTACATCTTCTGATCGAAAGTCCAAGCCAACATTTTCGAAGATCGAGTCCCAATCGGATTCAGTCCGGAAGGAATTGTTTGTGATTAGCTTCATTCCTTTACCTTTAGACTGTAAATACTGGATGGCATCCTTGACTCCAGGAATAATTTTATCTCCCAATAATAAGACTCCTATTAAATAAATTATATTTATTTAACATGATTTAATCCAGTTTTATAATTATTACTTTAATTCTTTAATAGACTATTAAATTAATTATTAATTGAATGCTTACCATCGCAATCGAAAAGAATATTGTCAAATGAATTCAAGAACTGGGCGATCTCGTTCCTTGAGCACTGAGAAAGATTCTTCACCATTTTGGAAAAATTCAAAAATTTTGATCTTTCAAAAATGAGGGTTGAAAACTGGAGAAGTTGTCTTAATGGGGGTTGAAGACGAACTGATGATGCATGTGGATTTCGGGGCGCTTTTATAGGCTCACCAAGGCGTAGTGGAAAAGTTTCCAACTGCCCAGTGGGTGATGTGCACTCAAATGTACATGCAATTGCTGAATGATTGAAGCAATCTATGAATATTAGTATAGTGCGCTTACATTTTGTTTGTGGAACTTTTATGTATTCGTCTCTTCATTATTATAAGTTGCTTTATTAAAATACAACTAATGGATTGTAATGAATTAGTAGAAACAAGTGGAAATCATTTTTAATAAACGGGCTTATTACTTCATTAATAGAGCTATTTGTGAGTTAGTTGTAAACTATATCGTAACACGCATATGTATAGACAAATTCAATGGTAATACATCGTTTTGAAAATTAAGTTCTTGCTGATCATACTTAATTTTAATTTTAATCTATGATTCGCCAGAGAATATAATGGATTAGAGCAAATGAGATTTAATTATTCTTTCGATTTTCAACACGAATTTAATTGTTTAATGATTAAATTACATTAATGTCGATCGTTGAACATAGTTTCATTTACCCTAAGATCGTGGGTTGCATAATAGAAAAAGCAGGTAGAAATAGTTACGGCGAATGGAAAATTTCCAGACAAATTTGCACCCACTGTTAACTGATAGATACCCAGAGCGGAAACTTTTCGCTTCGGCTTCGGTTAGGTACTATTACTACAGAATTCACAAATTGTTTGCATAAGCATTAGCATTGAATAGCTTTGATAAATATTCTTATATCTACAGAGTTTGTCTGGAGAATGTTGTCTAACAATGAAGGAAAGTTTTTGTTCTTAATTGTTTAGAGTAAGGAATATTTGAAGAAATGAATAAAATTGACAACTGAACTTAAGAACTTTGATTTGAATTAAAATTAGTATGTATGGTAAAATCAAACAACCGTGAAATATAATATATAATATGTCTATAGTGACAGATTGACATTAAAACGCTTTAATTGTATTTGTATTACATTTAAATCTTGTGCAAACGGAGATAAATTGTCTGTGAAACAATATGGCGGACGAAGAAGAACCAGTAGAGGATCAAGATGAGAATAAGAAAAATGAAAAACAAAAGAAACAAGTCCGAAAAATGCCCATCAAAACTGGCGAAACAATATATAAAGAAATTTGTAATGTGCGAATTCACCAACTTGCGCAACCTCGGCGGTGGTTTCTTCTCTATACCTACAAAAACTATCGGCAATATTTTGAGGCAGAGAGATCAGCAGCAATTAAGGAAAAAGTCCAAGAATTATTTGGGATGACTCCAGAGTAACTTATTCTTGCAATTTTATTTAATAAGTAGTACCTCGAACTGGAAATCTAACTATCTAATTTTTTACTAAATATTAATGTCTTTCTTTCACAGACAAGCAGAAATGTACTTCAACCGCATACGTGAAAAGAAACCAAATAGAGTAGATCTCCGAATGTTAAAACAGCGTATTTCTCGTGAACGGAGGCAAGCACGTAAAGAAGCCTATTGCATATTTCGTTCAATTGTCCTTAAATCAACAAAATATGCATATAAACATGCTCCTCCATTATTGGTAACACCAATGATGCGAATGGTTTCCGATCATATGCTGTCGTTTTTGGCAGAATTACATGGCGTGGATGTACCAAAGCGCTCTGGCAATGGTATAATTTCCAATCCCTTTTTTTAAATGTATTGATCATTGCTTTCCAGATAACATGACCACTTATTTAATAGCGCTTGCTGATTGGTGCGCGCTTTTTGTTTCGAATATTTACTACGATTTAGAAGTGGAAACACGCAATGAGGAGAAGATGCGCATTGAGGGGGCAGCCATTCCTTGTTCGGAATCGACTATTTCTGGCGAAGAAGGAGAGGAAGAAGATGACGATAATGAGAAGACGACCAAATCTACAGATTACGACGAAATTGAAGGTGACATGTTGCAACAGGAAGGAGAACCGTAGTATTCAGCCTTTAAAATTGTTCCTTTTCATAATTAATCGCGTGCCAATAATTCTTCTTATTTTATTTTAAGATTATTCAAATTTACCGTTCATATAACCATGATATTGATTGAATCATAGGCAGTATTGAAATTAATATCATTTGTTTCAAAAACACGTCTTTTTATTTACATACGATTGTTAAAATGTAAAAAGTTATGAACATAATAAAATTGTTATGTTTTAGTCAATATCAACTAAAACACTCAATAGCGTATTTTGTCTTCGTGAATTGTACCTTAAAAACTATGACTATTGGGCTTACAGTTAATATTAAATATGTACACATGTATTTTTATGGCAACATTTAGATAGAGGTATTTTCGTCATTAGGCGCTGGTGTTTCGCTGCTTGTCGATGGTTCACTTTCAATGGTTGGTTCTTGAAGTCCCTGACTCTTTTCCGACGTGGGCACAGGTTGTGATGATTCCGTTTCTTTATTTAACGTTGTAGTAGAGATGCTTGTTAGAACCTCACGACTCTTCCATCCTTGTAACTGAAATAATACGTATTTAGACGATTGTCTTTCTTATAAAGCAAAATAAGCAACCTGAAGGTGTTCCGTGGGACAACAGTAACTATTTAAACAAGCCTCATCTGTACACTTAACCAAACATAAAGGACTCCGGGTAGATTCTTCAAGACTATCCATACTAGCAGCCTTGAAGAATTCAGGTTGTATGGTAACCTGAGTGATCCCATGTTCAGTAAAGACCTGCTTCACTTCGTCTATAATTCTATGATAGACTTTTGGATTCTGGAAGATAATATGGGCAGTTGAAATCACTTTAGTCGCTGTCATCTGCCATATATGTAGATCATGCACATTGATGATATCGGGAAAGTGGTCAATCAGTTGCGTTTTGATCGAATCAATATTGATACTACCAGGTATCGTCTGTAATAGAATTAAACCGCTCTCCTTCATGTACGGGTAGCTTAGATACATTATCGTTGTGGACGACAAGATGGCGAGCAAAGGATCAGCGAACTTTGCAACGGTTGGTTCCGACAGGAATGTGGCAAGTCCGCAAATGATCACAAATACGTTTCCAATTACATCGCGCAACATTTCTCTACATCCTTGACGTTGCCTATATTGTGGTATGAAGGTGTTACGCTTGGTACTGCTCAATCTGCGTTGTCCTTTGTGAACGGAATCGTGGGTAACAACACGGTCTAGTACCACATCACCACTTTCGGTGACATAGAGGAAGGAACCTTGATGGAAAGTAAATCCGCCGATGAGAAGATAGCAAATGCCGTTTAAGAGCAAACCACCAGCTCCAACACAGACGACAAAGATGGGTTCGTGCACCTCGTGTTGATGGTCTATATGGAAGAGCGTTTGTAATGCTTCAACCAACAATGAGAAGCTGAGTGAAGCAAGGAACACGCAGCAAATTAACATGACGATCACATCGATTCTCGTCCAACCGAACGTATTACGTAGTTTGCGCTCCCGCTGTGCACCTTTCTGTGTAATTTTGTGTTTCTTTTTGTCTTGGCATTTGGAGAGCTCACTGCTTGTGACATCACCCACCGAGGAAGCTAGACTTGGTGGTTGTGTGGCGCTTTGCTCTGCTAAGTCTGATTTACCACGCTGGAATAATATAGGTTTCATAAGAATACACTCCAGGAAATGGAATCTTAATAGTTTAGAATCACAGAAAAAATATCCATAGTGGAACCTTGTACGTCTATCCTGCTAAACTTCTCTTTCCTTAACATAACTATTATCATATCACCTATAGAAACTGGCATCGATGATATACTTCTCTGAATATATCTTCTTGGTACCCCGGAAGACCTAATGAAGAGATTCCAAGCTATTTGAAAGATTGGATAATCTTAACATAACCAAACCTATTTGAATAAAGCTAGCCTCATACAGATAACTTGTACAATATATTATTAAGAAAACGTCAAGGATTATGCCTAAGCTACGAGGGTCACATCAATAACGATCACGTTGGGTCAAAGCTAGAAAATAAACCAACATCAGAATTCACGAGAAGGCATAGTGACCACTAACGTCGAATACTAATGAAGTCCAATGACGATATTTTTATCGCATACATAACTAATTTTAGACATCAAAACAATGTCCATTCGGCGACAGCAACCTCCGAATTCCAATTCCTAATTAATAACCTACCTTGATTGTAATTATGCAACCGGTGAGAGCGATAATATTGCACAGCATGTGATATGCATCCATTAATAGCGTGAGAGCATGCGTTACATGCGCGACAAAGATCTGCCCGGCGAAGAAGCAAACAGTGAGCGCAAGGATAACATATAGTTGCAGTGGTTGCAAGTCGTGCAACCATTCCTTCATTGATTGCTTCTTGGCCTCCTCCTGCTGGATGGTCAACTTGGATATCTCCATGCGTTGGATGTCCTGTGTCTGTTTGCCCACCTGCGTCATTGGCGTTGCTTCGGCTAAACAAGGCAGAGGAAAAACAATTGGCATTAAATTATATCAATTGAATCCTGAAGAGTAAAGAACAGTAATGAAGAAACGCGGAAGGAAATAGTGTATGTGCTGATTGCCCAAGAATGCGTTACGCCGCATGGCGCGGCGCCGCGCCGCCGTAATCGAGTTGAAATTGTGTAAACCAGTCACAATAGCAAGTAATCAATGAATATGTCCGATTGTTTATGCATTCACGCTCTTGCGGGTATTAAATAACGACTTGCGTAAGGCATTTCACGCCGCTAAATTGGAAAATGTATCACAGAATTACCGTGAAACCATTTCTAGTAACTACTTGTCGTAAAATTGTTCCGACCAGTTAATTCGCATAATTAATACTTGTTATTGTAAGCGGAGTTTATTATTTATGGGTCTGTTTATTCTAACTTTGCATCATTTTCGGTTGTTTATGGTCAAGTATTGCACATTGACATTCCGAAAATGTCTACATCGAATAACACATAAATTGCGAGCGAATCTGACTAAAGAAGCCGAAGAAGACCTTAAGCGAACTGTAGAAAGTCTGCAATCTTTGACAGAAAAAGAAGCCTGTGCTTTTTTCACAACATTCTTGACTTTATGAGATGCTTTTTAGTGCATTGACTATCGTTATAATCTTAATCATCTCTGATGTTTTTAGAAAAAAAATCTTAACAAGCCAAAATTGGATTGAATTTATTAAATCTATTAACTATAAATTAGATTCCATGCACCAAACTAAACAGTATGTAATGTTAGACCTGACATATGTCGTGAAGTTCCTTGGAAAAACATGAAATATGAAGAGTTCTCATGGAATATTGCAACCTAGTATTTATCACATGTATTGTATTTTTCATCCCCAAAACAAGAGGTTTATGCACCCTGCCAAATCTCGGAAAACAGTTTTAAAGCCAGGTTATTATAACTTCTTATTAAAACAAATATATTTGTAGTTTGGTAAATTGATATTAATGATATTTAGAGAAAAAAATATCGAAATGGGATATCAGAATTCCTACCTGACTTTTATTGCACCTCATGCACCTCATAAAATACATATTTCCAAACAATCATTAGTAATTACATGAATTTATTTTTTAATGTTTCTATTTCATTAAACTATAAATAAAATACCTATAAGTACATATTTTGGTTCAATATTCCCCAAACTGTTTTTGCCTTCCTTCAATCGTAGTAGTTTATCGGTTGTATGGCATTTGACAACGCCTTCCGATCACGTTAGCTTTCACCCCGCCTGATCGGGTCTCGCCGTACGTGGATTAGCATATGTTTGTTGCAGGCCCATCACCCAACCCTCCTCCTTATTCAGGACTTGGGAATGTGCGGAGTGCGACATCTTATATATACCGATACTTCAATCGTACTTACTAATTTCCGAAGAATTCATGTCTACGCAATAATTCTGTATCCCCTAAACTTGTACATTAAATTCACCCACAGTACTTGTATTCAATTTACACAATACACTCACTCGACCACCGATATCGTTAATATCTACACTTTGGCAGTCTATAACTTCAAGCTCAAAATGATACCAACATGTGCTATATCGACACAACCAAATTCGAAAATTTTATCTCGTTGGTATACTATCACAAGTCGATTAAGATATCAACCGGCAGTTAGAAGGCTATCTATTCAGAATAACTTGGGTAAACATATAAGTGTATGTTTAGACGTAAATGACATAGAAATGGAGTTTGTAAACCTACTTAAGCTCCTTATACATTAATTATTTACTTCCTACAGCCTTCGTTCAATGGCAAAGTAGGATAGAAAATGCAAGAATGTTGAATAATTACTGTCAATTTATAATACATGCCATATCAAATTATCCGAAATCATTGCCTTACACTTTTGGAAATTGGAATGATTAAGTAACACGTTGAAGTAACCTGAAACGAAAGCGACTGCCCAAAATGTTGCATCGAATTTAAATGTCACATATTTTAAACTTGATACGAAACGAACTCGTTCCAATATTTTTCCTTTATCTGCATATTTAATAAGTTCTTTGGAAATTTTAAAGGTCATTTCTAAAGGTAAATAAAATATTTACATCAGTTATTCTAATACACAAATAAAATTAAATAAAAACAAATTCTATAAATTATATCACATGTTTTAGATCTGCTTTAGTTAAATAAAAAATATATGTTTTGATCGCGAATATCATTCAGAGCAGCTGTAGTTGGGATTGTTTGGCGTTCAATTAAGTCGCACTAGAATAAAATTAATTTTGCACGCGGCACACACATGCTGCACAAGAAAAACGCATGTGCTATAGACATTGTCATAATCTGGCCGTGCACACGTAATGCTCAATGTTAATCAATCCATGCATAGATATGGAGTAATCCAATGATAGAAAAAAAACGCATATATTATTCGATATAAATGTTCACGTGGTGACGGAAATTGTATAATTTCTCGTCGGGTGTATTAATTTAATATCGTGTTTTTGTTGTTCACAATTTAGTGCAGTGTGCAACAACTTGTTATCTATAAAAACAACAAATGGTTTCCTTAAAATGTATCCGATTTTTACAGCTTATCTTAATTACTCTCGGATTTTGGTTTTAGGCAAATAGTAATTATCTAATTGTAATTATATCATAGCTGTGGTAATTGACCACAGTTAAATACCAGATAGTTAAGTATTTATGATTTATGATATACTCTGATTAATCAATATCACACCTGGTTTCATATAATACTATGTGCAATAATAAAGACAAGAATAAACAAAGAACATGCATATTTGAAAATATTCAGCTTTCCTGAAGAAGAACTTTTAACGAGTAAAAAAGAAATATGCGTAAAAAGGAACTACCACAATAAATCGATAATAACTAAAACGAAAAGACTTCAAACAAAGTTTTAGCCTACTTCAACTTCTCTTATCCAACTTTTTGCGTAATTAACACGACAAATCGATTTTTTTTGTGAATTTTACAGTCACAAATTTCATTTGGAATTAAACTACAATGTATAACATTTTCTGAATTCTTTAAAATAATTATCTCCTCTATTTGACTTCATACTTTTAAAAAAAATATTAACTACATATAGATATGTCTGATGGTCAAGGTTTGTCTGTCGTAAAGATTAATGCGTGAAAATGTGTGCCACGCAACGGTATTTTCTATGTTTACCAGTGTTACAGAAAATAAGACTCGACATGAAATACCTACATAGTGTGTACACAACAATAAATCGACTCACACAGCAAACCAACATACACCAATGCTAATTACAAAAAATATATATATAAAAAGCAAATCACTGTTATTATCAGTGCGTTGGTCATACATCTTCTTAGAAAGTCACTCAAGAACAACACAAACAAACCTCTATAAAGTAAATTATAAATGTCATATCAACTATTGAAGAATCGAGAAAAAGTTTGTGATTAATTTTCAGTAAACATGTAACTATCAGTTAGGAAACTATAAATAAACTCGTTTGTTAGTCCTTAAAATCGACTTACCGGAAAATAAAATTAAGTGCAATAAACTCCGATTGAATGCAATGAAATAAATTACCTTTGACAGTGCCGTTGGCAGCGGTTGTCGCGACAGTGGTTACTGTGGTCATCATCGTTGATAACAATTGTAGGAAGGCGCGCGCGTAATCAATTGTACTTGTTCGGTCGGACAAGATAATCTTCGACTTGGTAAACTTTACTTCACTTTCACAATATTCATGAATAAAAACAACGTGCACGCACGGAGTGCCGGGTCAAAGCGTGAACATCGCTTCTCGCACAAAATCTATGTATACTTCATTGCTACCAAAACGTGGCTATACTAATTGATATCACCGCTAGAGTAACTTTGTTATTGTTTACCGTGCTATCGCGGGATTAAATCGTCATGCGTCGTCCAACGCGCTCGACCAGACTGGCTCAATTGTTACGAATAAATGCGAATAAGTTACCAACTTAGCAGCCAGTATTTTCAAGCGTCCTACCCGCGAACGCCCGCATTGCATTACGATACGCGATGACCATATATGCGAAGAAATCCACGTCTTTAGAATGATTAAGATGCAATATTAAGATGCTATTTACAATAAGACGCGAAAAAAATAAATAAAATTCGATTTACATCGCAATCTGTGTATCTTCAAAGCCCTATTACAATTTTATGACTACCATCAGTTTGTTTAAAGCAACACCTAATATGCTGTGCGAAGAAAGTTGATCTAAATCAGTCCCATGTAAACAACTTTTGTTTTTACTTAAGTCAGTTCATAGGTGTACCAGCAGAGAGTGCTGCGGTGCTAAGAAACATAAAAGAGTCAATTATTTATACAATTTAGCAAGTTATATATATTTTCAAATTGTGCATAGAGTAAACTGATTGTAGAAGAAAATTCATGGCTATTTTTGATATTTGTAGACAAGTCATTGAATAAACATATCTCAAATATATTTCAACGACATCTATTGCGTGGTTACAAGCCATACTTACCTTTTTTTAACTTTGAAGAACTTTCGTTGTATTGAGACTGTTTACCAGCACGTGTTAACTTAACAAAATGAGAACACCATTAATCACTATTCTTATTATCAATTTACTACTATCTGTTGTATGCAATGCAATCATTAAGCAGAAAAGTGCAAACAATAGTAACAAAAGTTATGTACAAAAGGAGGAACATATAAAACTGACAAATTGTTCTTGTGTACCTTATTATCAATGTTCAGAAGAATCAGGAAATGTGATAACAGACGGCGATGGTCTTCTGGATTTAAGGTAATTGTTCCCCAAAGTAATTTCAAAGCTAATAGTAATTGATTTTAATGGTTTTGTAGAGGTTTAGATGAAAACACTTGCACAGGATACTTTGATGTATGCTGTAATGTGACCACGATCCCAAATTTGAGGCCAACTCCAATTCAAACCACAGTAAACCACATGGCTCAACCAGATAAAGGATGTGGTTTCCTCAAACAAATGCTAGTTCCATGGTCGGGTATTCTTCTCTTGCAAACAGCCCCCGGCTCCAAAAAATGGGACTACAAATGTGGAGTCTCTATAATTCATGCTCATATAGCCTTAACAGCAGCGCACTGCGTTTCTTTGGAAGTCCCTGATAAGGAATTCAAAGTGAAAGTGGCGGATTATGACACAGCAGTAACGAAAGTCATTCCACACCCTAACTACAATTCCGGAACCCTGCAGAATGATATTGCACTGTTGGTGTTGGAAACGAGCTTAAATGAAGTGGGTACCATTTGTATACCACCACCAGGGTCTCGATTATCAGAGAGGCAATGCAACGTTGCGACTTGGAAGAAAAATGGGAGACTACGTATTATTGAAGTGCCATTGGTACCACATCAAAAATGTGAACATCTGCTGAGGAAGACCAGATTGGGAAAATATTTTCAACTTCATTTGAGTTTCCTCTGCGCAGGTGGTAAGAGTTTTCAGGATGCTTGCGATGGGGATGGCGGGTCACCGTTGATTTGCCCCGTACCAGGCCAACCTGGAAGATATCACCAAGTTGGTATTGTCTCCTGGGGAATTGGCTGTGGTGAAAAGGACACGCCTGGGGTGTATGTGAATGTGGCAACGTTCCGCAATTGGATTGATGAGGTTGTTCAGAAAGAGATAAGCGTACAAAATGGCGGCGCATGGGACGGCATTAATTCTTACAGGTACTAATTTGACAAAGATGATGTAATATATAATGTAAACGTTTTTAAATTGTGAAATATATATGAAATATTATACTAATTGTAAGAAGCAATACTCATATACATGAATATGAAGAAATATGAATCTAAATCATTTTATTCCTCTTGTTTTCCTTAAAAGCCACATTTGCATTCATTCTACACCTGCTACCTTCACCTCCTTCGCGTTTATATGCCCTCATCTCCATTTTACAATAGAATGAAACACGTAGCCTACTTTGAAATTGAATACATTTTAAGTCTTTGTACATGCAACCATTAATTTCGCTTACATATTAAATACACCTCTCATTAACATTTCATTTCTCATGAGTTTGCTTCATAAATTACACAAAATAATTTCTCCATCTTGAGCCTGACTGGTTATTCTCGGATATTCATAGACGACATTACGTATGTAGTGTTTTGTATTATCACAGAACGTTGATAACATGCAACTAGAAATCAGCACAAATTGTTTTGATTTCGTGCTTAATTTACGTTACTCATTTTGAGTTTGTGATTACATGACAATGACATTGAGACGATACAATTGCAGAATAAAAAACCTCGGAAGTCTCCACGTTACCTTCACACGTCGCACCCAAAATTCATTCGATTACGCAATTCAACTAATTTAAACAGATCACATGCTGCATACGTATTCAGTGAGGAGCGCAAAATTGAGGTTGGAGATATTACATTATGTTATTGTATATTCAGTTGCATAATATTTCATTGAACTGCTTAACAACATAACGGTGCCTTGAATATTATAAGTGTCTGTAATAAAATATAAGACTGTACAGAATTTGGGTTCACCTCTGATATTGATATGTTCAGGTGAAGATTGACGGATTGAAATTTTAGAATTTGATTAGTATCTCGTATAAAAATAGGCCATAACAACTTATTTAAAAGCAGAAAATCATTTATACAGATTACTTTTCAGAGAAAAGATAAGATGCTAAGAAATTTATTCTTTGAAATAAATTCCCTTTGTAATCGGACGTATAAATATGCAAATTTCGAAATATTCACAAGGTATAAGCATGGAAGAACATTCACAGGATGCACACGCAAGTAAAATAATTGACATAACAAAAAAAAATCATAAATATAAATCATTTGAAGGTAAATTAACAATTAATTTACAACAAATAACACACAAATATGTTGATTTATACGAACTAAACTACTAGCGAATAAATAATTACAGAATGTACACCGAATGGAAAAGGAATTAACGATTAACAAATGTACATGCATAATATAAACAAAGACATTTTTACATGTACAACATAACTGATTTTCAAATTACGATAGTTTGTTTAAATGCCTTCGACGTGCAATCAAATAGTGCACAATTGACTTGAGTGGTCTATGCAACATCGGATAAACTGGTACAAACAAATTAGAATACACTCACGAGTATCCCATTACATTACTAACACATTATTGCATGTGTTCTCGCTTATTCTTAACGATTAATTTGTTGTTTTATTCATTATTTAAGACTTGTACTTAATGATATTATTCATTTTACATCAAATGCACGCTTTTGTTATCGTCCACATCCATTCGTCAGCCATTGTTTCATAAATTTGTAATAGCCAAAAACATAAAAGGTTACATCACAGGTTTATATTTGAAATTTCACCACTCGCCAACTGGTTTTTAAATTATCACAATTAAAAATTCCAACAGTTTATCCTAAGTTAACGCGAAATTTCCTAAAAAAGCCGAAAATTTGTAACAAATCAATGCAAATCAGACAAATTACTGGCGTGTTACTGCTACTGCTATTCTACGAAATATATTAGATATTTTTCCCTTAATTACCATCGATATTTATACAATTCCAATTAATAACATGTATAAATATTCTTATATACATTATGCAAATCTATTTGCGATTCCTTTATCATCAAATGCTAAATAAGTTTCTATAAAACAAATATATT
The DNA here is from genome assembly GCA_019419845.2 of Weissflogia rhopalogaster. NCBI lineage: Eukaryota > Metazoa > Arthropoda > Insecta > Coleoptera > Staphylinidae > Weissflogia > Weissflogia rhopalogaster. The sequence continues at coordinate 57,296 of WSZQ02069049.1, forward strand.
ATCTTTGGAATTCTCTCGAAATCTTGAATTAGCGTAACTGATGCATTGTTATTACGTTTGTAATCAACTGTTTAGTCAAAACTTTATACCTTGATTTGTGAGTGTAATACTGTGCATATTGCTTAAAGTTTCATGCATGTTTAGAAAACGCATTAAATACTTTGTTACGTTGTAGTTGCACTTTTAACTTTTCATACTCATACTGGAATGTAGGTCTTGAACGATTTAATGGCGGCTTAAGTTGATGTCTTACGTTCGGCGGTCTTCCTCTGCACCACAAAAGGTGCCCGCATAATTACATCGACGCTCTGACGGCGTGAACTGCGACTGCGACCATTTTCCCGGTCAGATTTCTTCGATTCGCTGGCGGAGCGCGTGCCTACCAATGTACTGTAACCAGCCGCCGCGTTCGTGCGCAGCAACGCGCGACTGATGTTATGTTTGATGGTGCTGGAAATCGACGTGGAGAGCTTCGACAACGAGGTGAGGGAGCCGCGTCTAAGTTGTTGCAGGTGGTGATGATTGTGATCAGCATTTAAATGCCTTGGTCAGTCCAACAGCTCCACGTAGTTCTCGGGTACCAGGCCTGTTTTGCCATTGAGTGTGCCTTCGAGCCAACCGGGTTCTTTTGAAGTTTTTACTTAAGAGTTCGAATCAAGCCGATTAGACATTATTTTAAAACGTCAAAAAATGATTACACTACTTACCATTTGTGATAATTTGATTAGGTTCAAATGATAATTCCCCGTCATGTTCGCCCAAACAAGCATAGAGAGTCCGGACTCGTCTGAAAATATCAAAACAACAAATATCAGTTACTTGATGTCTGTTATTGCACACAAGGAAAGAAACTTTATAACTTCACAAAACAAAGTACTAAATAAATGTGTTAATTACTCAGAATAAAGGTTAGTGTTTCTTACCGCACACCGCCACTAAATTTGCTCGGGCTAGAGCTGTCTGCACCTCCACCCGTTATAGAATTAGTCCGTCCTTTGTGTACGCTTGCACATAAATCTTCTGTATTAGTCCTTTTGTTACAAATACATACAAGACACATAAGTTGGACACACACAAACAAATCATAAGATAATCTAATCGCAAATACAATTAGTAACTAATTGGACATTTTCTATTGGTGTAGACAGAAATTATTTACGTAGAATAAGTATTAAAGAAATAACTCACAGTATAACATTAATAACATTACAGTATCAAGCGAGCGATATATGAATTAACAGAACATGCATGCAGTAAAATTTACAAAATAACGCTTATTTATACTTACACGGCTCCCTGTGAATTATAACTTTTAGGTACTTGCAATGCAATCGAAAGTCGGGTTTGTTTCTGAGGAGCTGCCCGCGGTGGTCCGGCAGATAGCAACAATCCACCGCCGTCTCTCGAGTTGGAGCTCACAGACTCACTACTGCTCTCGGTGCTATTATCCAGCATATCATACGGTGGACGATAGTGACCTAGTGGACTACCGTGCCCGCTGGTCGTCTGCAGTGAAATGCTTTGCAAGTCCGGCAGATTGCTCTCCGACAGCGACGTGCTGTTGTTATATTTGTTATTATGTGCGAGAAACTTGCTCTGAGAGCCTGGGATGATCGATTGCAACGAGTGCATTGTTGATCCATTCGCGGCGATTGGTTGTGACGATAGGTATTCGCTCTTGCTCATCGAGTACGTGCTACTGATGTTGGAAATTGGTGGCGATTCGTGCACATTGTACATGCTCGATGATAGATTTGTGGTTGTCGGCTCACAGTAGGTGCGTACAGTCTAAATAAACATGAAAAACAGATCGGTTATGTATAGTTGAAAAGTTACGAATTTTCAAAATAGGGTTACTTACTAGACTTTCCCGATTATGTGGCGGATAATGCTGACTGTTTTTCATCACATTATTATCGTAAAACATTGTATTCTGATATTCATTAATCATCTTGCTCTGATGATGCATTTGAATCGGGTTCAGAGAAGTCGGGCTTTCTTTCGGCGGTTCAGTGGTGAAAAACGTCCGATGATGCTCTATGAGAATCTCAACTACAATGTTGTAGAATTTAAGGTCCACAATCGCAGCCACCGTTTCTTCTTCGGGCCGTAGTAAAGTGGGACCAAAACAAACTCCAAGATTGCTGGTTGTCATCAAATTTTTCACACTTTTCGCTGCAACACTGAAAAATATAATTTCGTTTAGAGGCCAATTCCTTCTGAACACCTTTCTGGGTTCTTAAATATTACAAAATATAGGGACCCACTTAGACAAATGTTTTATCAGCATATTCAGTAAATCAAAATTATTCTTCGGCAACCGATAGATCAGCCTGTGTACTTCATTTACTCGCATGGGTTTATAGTCATTCTTCACCGCCTTGATAAATTCATTATGCTGCTTGTACGTCATCAGTGGTTCGGGCAAATTTCGCAGATAACTTTTCAGTGCGCTGGTCACGGTCTTCGTCTCCCATTCCTGCACATCGTCCAGATTAATCTTTTCAGCTTTCCTACGATCGAGGCCCATTGTGAGCAGCTTGGTAACTTTACTAGTTACGCCAACGACGCGATACAACCCTTGTTCTTCCAGCCCACGATTCTCCAGTGCATCAATACAACGCTTCACAAACTGCATGCCATTATCATCCAATGTATACTGTACTTCTGTAGATGGGCGTACTTGCGGAGTCAGATACGTCTGGAAAATCATTGCGTAAGGAGGATTCTAACTGAAGTTGTAAATATATTTACCGGCTCCTTGCCGTCCATAATATCCAGCCATGCTTTACGATCCTGTTCGCTGGAGGCTTGAAACGTTTGAACTACTCCAGGTTTGGAATTCATTTCCAGATCGAAGCAGAAACGTCGTTCGATGGAGTCGGACGGACGGCGTGTACATGCTGACAGCGTCATCTCTTCAGGTTGTCCCGGTGACCTACTCGTCATTTGATTATACGGTAAGATCGTAAAGATCTTCGTGTTTTTATCGTATGTGCAGAAATGCTTTGTCCACGTCTGAACGCCAAATGACTCTGCAAATGCCAGTTTTCCTATGTAAAATAGTCGGTAGGTCAGAAAAAAAGGAAAAATTACTGATAGGTGACGCAAAAGCAACTGTAACACCTTATATAAAGCAGGAGCAAAAAAAAGGAAAGAGCACTCTTGTTCTGTAGTAAAATTATGCTCTCCAACAAGAAAGAAAAGGCAAGCAAAATTGCACAATGAAACAAAATCACCGAAGTGTACTTACTTTTTTCAAATAAGTTCAAGTATCCTTCCTTACGTCCTTTCAGCGTCTTGATGGTATCCTGCTGGGATTGTATATCGGCCATACGTTTGTGAAGCTTGTCCTTGTAGTCCTCAAAGTTATCGCGCGTCTTTTGTATCCGTAGCTGCAGGTCGGCTTTGTATGGATTAAAATCTTTGGCCACTTCGTAACCCTACGAAATATTTCATTAAATAACAAAAAAAAAACAATCGAAATAATATGAGAAAGATTAAGGAAGACAATGTAATTTGTTGTAACGCACCTGATGATAAAATGTGAGCCAACCAATCATGAAACCCAGAAGTGTCTCGACGAACTCAAACTTTTTGCGCTCGTGCACTTCCTGGATGAGACATACGTACTGCATGCTCGCCTCGTAGAAATGGCGCTTCTCCATGTCGACAGTCGCGTCGGCCTGCGACGAAAGCAAACAACATTGTGTACCACCCTCAATTAGGTCCAGTCATTCGTGTACTCTTCATCAACTCGAGTATAATCCCCGATGCGTTCTGATTAATTCTCACCCACACCAAACACAAGCGCACGCTGTCAATTCGAATTTAATTGTCTCGCCACACTGGGTCAATAATATTTACGCAGGATTAGGGGCTGTCATCAATTGACAACGCCAAATTTGATTGACTTCGATATGTTATAATGGAAATCGCTGCTGTGCATCCATAACAACACAAGCATCGCGACTCTGAGAAGGGCGCATGCGTTGGCCTGGTTTTGCCGCCTCCACCGCCTCCACAGTAAACAAGTCAGGATACTACGGTTGATGGATATCAAACGTGCTTCAATTTTAAAATGAAATACTTTTATTCCTACTTGTATGAAATTGCTGATATTTCATAGTAGTTGTACAGTCAGATTTAATGATATTAACTCTTGAATCTAAATTATATTTGGAAATACGTATCTGTATAGCTATATTTCTAGTAAGATATAGGATTGCGAAAATCAATAAACGCTATTTTCTCTTAATTTCTCTTATAAGAAACATACCTCTTGAAGAGCAACTTCATTTTGCTTCTTGTTTGTCAAATTTAAGTAGGATCCTTGTGAATTGCAGAATTTCACGGTTTGTTTATCAAATTTCTTCTTGTCCACGCGAACTTTGACGATGTGGTCCTTTCGAAAGTTTTCCAACTGTGCTAACACCTGTTTGTCGGCGCTTTCCAGCTGCAAATATAAATTATTCAATTTATAGGCTTGTATTACCTTCACAACCAGATGTCTATATTTAATATCGTTATTTTTAATTTTAAATTATTTTATTTTTAATTTAAAATGCTTTTCATAAAAAAAAGTGCGGAAAAAAATACCAATGCGGTATAAACTTACCATTCGATCTCGTTCATCTTCAATATTATTGATCAATGCTCCAAACTCATGTAGCGACTTACAGATCACCAACTCATCATCCGTTTGGGTGCCGCCGATGCATTCAAATGTGAAACTCTTCAGGGTGCTGGCAATCGTTCGCTGACACGTACTCAACTCTGTAAGCCAACACCGTAACTATGAAACATCGATTGCATTTCGATTCTCGAGCACTGTTTACACATACTGTGCATCAATAATTATGGCGTGGCACGTGTCAGCACGTGTTATCGTAGCGTGCGTGCGCAGCTAACGTGAGTGGCAATGATAAATTTCGCACATTATGCATGCGCCGGGCATGTGGTGCATATTGGAGGAGTTTATCGCCAGCATGACCCCCTCGCTCACCGAAAGCTATTACACGGATAGTGTACATTTTACACCACCCCTCCACCGATGTATGCCCGCCGACATGGGTTATGATCTGGTAATGCCAGCATGGTTGCAGCTTATATTGAAATTTGAATTGCGTCTCGCCGAGACGAGGATGCTTCGCAATGGCAGCCAAACAAATGTATCACGTATCACGTTTGCGCCGTTGTGCAACAATTACGTTAAGGAAGCCTCGTGCATGCAACGAGAGTTTGCAAAATTGCGGAGTGCTATCGATGGGCCGCTGGTACAGCAAAGTACATACTTCAAAGCCCACACTTCGGCGTAACCGGCACAAGGATTCGATTTCACAAATTACCCTTAGATTATGCAAGCATCAAACGCGCGAATTTGCAAAATTTGATAAACTCGGCTTGAGTGTATAAACAAGATTTTCATAGCAATATTCATTGCTGGACGACAAATATGAATAAAAATATAATCTTGTTACCTCAACTGATTTCAAGTCGTTTTTTTCTGGCAGGGAAAATGCCGGTGTTAGTAGAATCAACTTTTATTAGTTGTAATATCGTATTTAAATGTAATGTAACAAATTTCACCCTGAATCGGTTGATACATACTTTAAACTTCTAGGGACATGAGAAATACGAGAAGAAAAGAAATCTTTAGCAACTTTAAAACTCATATTTCGGAAAATTCGATTGTTGCACGTTAGATTTCTCAATGATTTCACTATCTTTGGGCTTTTTGGATATTTCAAAACTAACTACATTTAATGGAGAATCAAATATTGAATGAATGAGAATTCTATGATTTGTATATTAGAAATTATTTTCAAATAAAGTTTAAATTTCACATTCCAATTCTTCCGTTTGGCCGCAATGTAGTAGCGTCGGGCTTGGGTACTCTTAACTTAAAACTCAAATTAAACAAATACCAGTGCGAAATTATAACAATATGATATTGATAAAGTATTGATAAGTATTGATAAAGTATAAACTATCTTTCGGAATGAACTGATACGGATAATTATGCATACATTTTATTGAAACAAAACAGAGCAAGTGATAAGTTAAATAGAGGAAAGTATTTTTAAAAGATTAAAAACAACGTTCAACTAGCAGATAAGTAATTTGCGAAGTGAACAATTTAGAAACGTAACTAATACACTCTTGAGATACTTCACTCAAGGTAAAGAAAACTATGTGCTTATCAAACAGAAATAATTTCCTCGCATTTCTATTTCCCCCAAGACGACGGGAAACGAGCCACTTGCCGCAATAAATCAAAGAACCCACTACAACATATACGGTTTATATTTCGGATAAAGATTATTTTCCGTCCCTTTTGATTTATACATAATTCTGAATCACCCAGTACCAGTCATGTATGCGTTTAGAATAATAACTTAAGTGACACCCAATTGGAAGAAAAAAATGAAGAATAAAAGGAGGTAATTACCAACCGTCGCCGGATTTAACCGACGAGACACACCACTCCGCAATGATAATAATAGCATAATTGCATTGCCGTCGCCCAGCATCTGAAGAAACCGCATGCCATTCTCGTACTTAGTATACATACTAAATGAGCAATAAAGTCGATATCGTTGTGTGACTCAACGACATTGCCGTTGTACAATTGCATGTGCGTTGCCGTAAAGGCCAAGGCAAGTTGCAACCTGCAGAATCGATAAGAAGTTAGCAGCGAGTTGCCTAGCATTGAATTAATTATATTGTTCTAAAAATGTTACTATTTTCTGTTGTTATCATATGAATCGATGATTAGGATAGGACTTTGAGATATATAAAATGCACAAAAGTATTGATTGAGATTGTATTGAATAACTGATTATGGCATAGAAAAGGTTACAAGATATATGGATCAAAATTGTAAATTTACTTTCATCGCAAAGTGAATGAATTTTCCTTTTGAGGCATCTTCTATAAGGAACAAAATGAATATTACTAGAGATAACAAACGAGAGATTCTGAGGGAGTTCACAAGACTCAATAAAAGACAATTCAAAATCACGACAGATGATGTCTGTGGTGTAATATAAGTAAAGAAACGGCTTAATACTTGCTTCTGGAACAATGCAAAACTGTGTTAAGTGTAAAAAATGTCTATAGGAAACCATGGATCATCACAAAAACGATAAGCCCTGATGTAATCAGTGCTGAGGGCATGATTTCCCCGCCTCTCTCCCTAATTTTCTAATAGGAATCAAAGAGTAATTGTAAACAGACTTATCAATCAAAGACTACCTTTAATTAGTCTTTACTTCATTTTCCGTTATGCTACATAGAAACACGAATATAAAACTTCGAACTAAAAACTACAATTGAAAAATATACTCGTCTTCAAAAGTTAATAAAAGATTTTATCGATTTTTTTTTCTCTCACTGACAAATAATTCGTTCATAAAAAGCCTTCTGCTAGCTTCTGGTCAGTACTTGCAATAGTGTAGAGCAGTCAGTGAGGGCGCCTAAGGTCATGCAACTGCAAAATGCGCCACAAAACGAGAAAAAAAAATCGTGCTGCGAAGGTCTGATGACTGCACTCACAGACTCTGAATGGAGCTGGAAGCAGCGACAGTGCTGATACTATTATCGATTTTGTCCTTGCTCCATTCTCCATTTCGCCAGTTGGTTGGGCGCGTGTTGGTGTGCACATTGCACAAGTTTTGCGAAAGCGCACACCAACCCAGCACGTGGATCGCGGGAGTAGTGGTAGAGCCGCACGCGTTTGTGTGACGGAGGCGGTTGCGTTGGTGCGGCAGATTGTGTATATTGCATTACGACGCACGACCGGTGGAGCGGTAGCGCACAACGCGAGGGGTTGCTTCTGGCAAGCAGGGTTCAACGACCCGCCTCCGGCACCACCGGCCAAATGCTGGGAATTGGCGGCGGTGGCGGATACGCTGTGGTGATAGTAATCCGCCCACGCTACAACTACCCCGCCTCTACTATTTACACTTGAATGCTCCAAAATACGGAGAGTGTCAGAAACCTCTTCTCTCTCATTCTTTATTAGCTTATCAATATTCAAATCAAATTGAATCAACCAGTCACTTTTAAGTTCTGATGTCGCATTATAAGTTTAAATTACACTTGAACTACATTCTAATGCGGCTGACACGTGGGGTATTGTCACACGTGCCGGAATGACGTTAGGGTGAACAACGTCAGTGAGTAGCCCAGACGAATACATTTATTAAAAAGATATCTTCAACCCGGTCATTTGTCTGGGTAAACTATAAGTCAACTTGGATTATATGCAAATTGATACTCTTTACAAGTCCATTGTAAATCCTTTTAAGGGCAACATGAAGGGTTTCATAAAAGTAGACAACAGACTTTTTGTAAAAATATCTGGAGAGACGTCAGTGATTTATAATTTGGAGATATAAAGTCCTTTAATCACCACTTTTGCGATCACAGATTCCGTGTATGATATTTATCATTAAATACAATTGTCCTAATAAAGTATTGTGTGGGCATACTACAGACATATGCTAGTTGATTCTGAAAATACCTGCATAATATTAACACGTTGACCCCTAAATCTCTACTGAAAAATTATCTAATGAAATCCTACATGAATGCGCATATTTGAGAAATCGAAATTCCAAATCGGCACTAAAGTAATTTATTGCCTTATTCAATCGATCTCTCTATTCAGATGTAGAACGCGAAAACATCAAATGCAATCAGAACCACACGGTCGACAAACACGCGCACCCATTGTGATTAACAACAAAGCAATCAATTCAAGTGCGCCTTGATTTTTGCGCTCATTGAAGGTCATTGCGATTAAACGCAACATCGATTACCTCCGATTGCAGTCATGCAAAAAAACAAGCAACAGCAAATTTCCATGCACATGACCGATGATGATCGCTTCCGATTTTTACAGCGCTATTTTCGTCCGATTGCATATACGGTCGAGCCAGGAACAATTTTACGAGCTTGAAAATCAGGCAAATCCGCATTATGCGACGAAATGGTGCACATTAGCACATGGCAATATCAACGTGTAATTCGGTAAGCAATCGACTTTTGATTTACACAACTGGAAAATAAAACTAAACGCGCGACCAATTGGCATTACTAAAATAAAAGTCGAAAAAAACTGCTTTAGCGCAGCGAAACGGGTGACGCAGTTTGAAGCAAATAAATGAAAAATGAAAAA
>WSZQ02069049.1:66579-93883 GCA_019419845.2 Weissflogia rhopalogaster
AAATGAAAAATGAAAAAAGTCTGCGCAAATATAATTCTGGCGTGAATTCTATTAGCTCAAAGTTGTAAGGTGTAGGTACAGCCGCTCCATTTGATCGCACGGCGATTACGTGCGAATGAATCATAACCACAACAACGGTGCGGTTTTACTGGCAATTTCAACGAATATTATTTATAACTTTATAGAACACAAAACAAATTAATCAGTTTCGAGGCCTGGCCTTATCAAAGTGCGAAACTGGTGTCATAATAACGAACTCACTTGACTTTTCGCTCAAGCGATAAAGATATTTTTCGCATTTAGAAACATAATGATTAATGCAAACCTTGTGCAATTTACGATTTCTACCTGCAAATTGTTCAACTTTCACCAAATAAACCGCCGCCATCCCGTTCTTACCTAATTGGGCAAACTAGACGAAAATATAACCGTCAGTCACATCCTTTTCTACGTTCACATATAAAGTGGGGACCAAACCTAATAAATTTCGAATTCAAAATACGTGGAAAAATAATAAATTCTTCTTTCCTTTTTCTCAATTTCTTGCTTTTCCCTTCGCTTAATATCACATTTTGCACTCTTCCTCCCCTTATGATCCACCTTGATCATCTCTATCTCCTTCAGCTTCTTTTCCATATCCCTCCTGTCCTTACCTAGCTTCTGCCTTCCTTCATCCAATCTCTTCCTCTCTTGTCCTACCTGAACCTAGTGCTTTTCTATTTCGTCTTTCATCCTGATTAATTCCTTCCTCAACCTCTGATCCTCCTCTAATTGTCTATCCCTTAACATTTATCAAAAACCAAGTTAATATTCATGGTTCTATTTACTGACATATAATAGAACTATTCTTAACAACGTTTTCCGGCTTTTCAAACTGTGTACAAACTCTGCTTTAATATATCGACTCTGTCACATACTCATGACAACTGCATAACAATAATTAAATAGGTATGTTATCTTATTTGATCCAGACAAATAGATAGACTTCAATAATGGATAATACAAGATAACAAATTCTGAAAATGTAAAATAAGTCACCTACACACCTTTGTATACTCATGTATATCACCAAACACATTTCAAACAGAAAGCAGTCAATTGTATTGGAACCTACGCAAAAGCAATTAAACGACGCAATCAATGAAGTAGCAAAGAAGACATTCTTTAGTGTTCTGCATTCCATACAGTCGACAAAGGCATCAACTACCACCATCAACAACCTACAACGCATTCCTCAACAACACCACATTCTTCTTTACCTCCTCACATTATGATAAAATAAAGCGACGTCAGTTCTATCAATAGACCACCGGGACACCCTCTATTCTAGTAGTTAATACATTTTTCCATGGCGGTATCCTTCGGAAATTGCAGTAAACCACGAAGGATGACGCATAGTGTACTCTAAAGACACGCTACCGAGTCTACGTGTATAAAAGCGAAAAAAAGTGTGCCAGATGTCTTTTTCGAATCACAAACATGTCGACGGCGCGGCGGCTCAGGTATAATAAGTCTAAACATACGAACGGAAGGCACTTCCTTTTCAATTCATTGCGTCTCACCCGGTCGTTCTTTATCGGCACATCTGCGTCTGAATGTGCAAAGAAAGCAAACACATACACCTACTAATCTTCAAACTAGATGTTTACGAGTCGACTAATTTTAGTTAAATTATAAATATTTGTTCAAACTTGTATTCGAATTAAATTTCGTTTATATTAAGATGATGTGAATTATTCAGTAGATGTCGTTGACCAGAGGAGATGGCAAAATATACGACGGATTGAACCAGATTGCAGAATAAAAGATGTGATGAAATATGAAATAAGAGCAACACCAGGCATTTAGCATGCGTGACATATTCACCTGATTTTGAAAAGCATGCACCGACCACCAACAACGTGCTGTGCGAATTCTCGCCAGCATACTCCATGTGATATAATATTATAACTGTTGTATTCGCTTATTTGAACGCATATTTCAGTTAGATACCGTTGTTATATATATATATATATATATATATATATATATATATATATTTGGGCGTTGCTGACGTCTAGCTAACCGGAACAAGTAGCCCTATGAGAGAGGTGGCTACTATTAGAATATAATAGTGATGTTGTGCGCACCGATATCGAGGGTTCTGCATATCATCAGTGCAACGGGCTAAATACCCTCGATGTGCGCGCTTTTCTCTCACGTCATTCACGCAGAAAAGAATCATCGCATTCCAGTTTTCTTGGGAATGGGGCATTGCTCTTCCAACTAGCTCAAGCGTGCTGCTCGCACAATGGGTCACCGCCAGGAGTTTCATTCGTTCTTTGACTCATGCTGGGCAGCTTTCAAGGGTATGGTCCGGAGTGTCTGCTACGCCAAGCGAGCAATGGTTGCACATACTACTGTCCTTCTTGCCAAATCTGTGGAGATACGACGCGAATTGCCCATGGCCAGTAAAGAACTGGGTAAGGTAGTGATCACAGTTTCCATAAGGACGCAGTTGCGAGCCGCCATCAGCGAAAAGCAACTCCACACACTTCGGCTCTACTTTGCACGAAACGTTCCAATAATCCACACAAGACTAGAAATCGATTCGAACAATGGCTGCTACGGCGACAGCAAGGATATGGACGCGGCTCGGCGTTAAGCACGGTCAGGGTTTGCGTTTTAATAGCTACAACTCGACGGCTGGTAACCTGGCTGCTGAATATTTCACCAAACATAATTCTGGACAGAACGCGAAATCAATAGTCTCATTCATCGCCGGTATCTTTGCTCCACCCGGTAGGCGTAGGCGGCGCTCAGGATAAGATCAACGCGTTGGAGAAGGCCGGCGTGATTATCGCTAAGTCGCCATCCGCGACAGCATGGTTGTTAGGGATGGTATCCACAGCTTGAGCCATCCTGACGTGGTGCTGTTACTCGATCTGTCGGACCATTCCTCCGTTATCCCAAGGGGCGCATTAGTTTCCTCATCAATTCATCGTCGGTAGCTCTTTTGTCGTTCTAGCGCTACCAGACCTGTAGGAAGGGTTGACGATAGAATTTCCGCAGCCTCTGTCGACATAGTACAGTATGCCCAACATACACCCTCAGAGTACACCCTCTCATGGCAAGGCGAATTCTCTTCATATTAGTTTTGCCTCTCGTCCCATCCGCCCACACCGACGCGGCAAAGAAAATATCAAAGCGTTGTTGTGAATGGTGCACCCAAATCTATACCGCAACCAATTAGACGGAAATATTTCCTTTTTCCTGCATTTATCAGAGTTATTACTGGATTTTTATAGTTTTTTTCGATGATTTATTTCATGTTAAACATGAACATGGAAATATTCATAGCGCCTCACACTTTTTTCTAGAACTTTAGTTAACTTTTTAAGAAATTACTTGGATAGTTTCACAAAGTATCATTTGTTTTGTATATTTTTGTTTTTACGTTTATAATTTGTCCTAAGTTAAGTAAACTTAGTGAGTTTTACTCAACCTATGAAAATCTAAACCTGTATAAATTCTAAAATAAGACCCTATACACTATTAACTAAATGTACTTAATGTAATTAATTAATGGATACTAATTTAATCTCAAGATTTGATTATTTCATATTTGTGCTGAACTTCAATAGCAACTAATGTAATTATAATGTCTTGTTCGCAATGTTGATACAGATAATAACAATATGAGTCATTAATTCACTTGTTCAATCTACGACACATGCAATACAAAAATTATTATGATTTCATATCACGTTTTTACATGCACAATGTAAATGACAAACGTACAAGTGTAGAAATATATAAACAGCGCTAGCGTTGAAAATTTAAAGCCCACTTCAGGTATTGTCTGTTCAAGTGTGGTGTTCATGTGTAATGTAGAGTGTTTGCAATTGCTTATGAAGTTCATACGTATAACAAAAGCATTCAGTCGTGCGCCTTAGTTTGCGCTAGTCGCAGCCAGAAGAGCGAAACATTTCACATTTCAATGTGCCGTTAGATTGGCCGTCATCGTCGCTTGGTTGTCATTTCGCGGTTTTCACGTCACCTCATTTTACACGTTCTTACATATTTTTTTCGCATCGATGTATCTTCTGTTTTGGTTAGATTTAGAAGTTGCTCTTTTCCAAACACTAGCACAGTGTTTCGCTCGCTTTCACAACCTACAACACGAACGACAAGATTTCGCTTTTTTTCTGCACATAGACTGAAGCGGTTTTTTTATAATAGCGAAAGACTGATATTTAGTAGAAATGTTTAAAGTTCCAAAAGTGATTTAGAAAGTGGTCTATAGAATTGGGTGTATGAGTCAGATTTGTTTAAACAGTCGTTTGGTTATTCTTCAGTTTGGTCCTGTGATGTCACTCCATTATAGGGTAACTCTCTCCAAACTGCAGTTCTGTAGAAATCATTAGAAATTATTCACCTTCGTAAATTGGACTTTTTAGCACTTTCGACCCCAAAGATTTCCGACCTCTGGTCTCGAAAAGTCAAATTTCCTGGGCTCTTAAAGACACCAAGTTAAGTCAACGACAAAGCTATGAAGCACACCAAGTTTTCCCTTCAGATAGAAATGACCATAACAATAAAATATTGTCTCTATCAGGTCAGTAGACAAAACAAAAATCTGAACGCCAGACGAAGAAACAAATCTAAATCCACTCAACTACTCATGTTGTAAAACATGTAGATAATTATGAACAATGAAATCTAGGTAAGTATATTGTACTTATATGTTTATCCTGTTTATTTTTTGTCTGCCGGTCACAAACTAGAACTTGGACAATTTGTATGCAGAATTAAGGATAACCGACAACATCGCAAAGCAGGCCACAATTTCAACGACACGAAAACAACGCTATATAATACGAATGTAATTATGCTATTATGCATCATATGCTTGAATTGGCCGATTTGTGAATCGCCAGGTCCATTGTACGTCCACATGCGTCAATCGCCATGAAAACATCATCAATCCAACACGGCCTACATTCGCATGACGCAAATCAGATAGCCCCTGAACAGATTTGGGTGTGTTTCTTTTCTTCGTTTGCTGCTCTAGTCAGTGGTAATGTGGTCATTTAATTACAAAATGAGTAAATCTAGGTGTTCTGCTAGTCCTAGTCTAGTAAGTTTTTATATTCGGTAGGAGTAAAAGCCTTAACAACTATTTCACAGTATTCGTTCAAGCAAAGATATAAGTGGAGAAAGATATATTTTACAATTTTCTTTTGTGTGAGATAAGCTTTGAAATTTTGAATAGGGGTTTCCCTCGAAAACGCCAGACCGGGAATTTGAAATGATTTATAAGATGTAAAATAAGAATGGTTCTTGGAAGTTCGGGATGATCCTCTTGTAAAGAGGTACTATTGAAAATTACTACTATACTGAACGAAGTCCTGCCAAAGGCATTCATCATTTTTTCCTTTTAAAATTATTGCAATTCGTGATTAACATCTTAAAAATTACCTACCAATGATTATTTATTCATATTGATATGCCAATGGCAGTTTCGTTGCAGTCATTCAGTTCATTGAGAATATGATGGTAGTAATGGGTTTGATAATGTAAACATCTCTTAACAAAAGTTCGCAGCCCAATTCCAATGACTCCTTGATGATGATAAAGGGAATTGCGAATATAAACAATAACACAACAACTTTCTAGAAACAAGGAAATCACCTGACCCTAATTTGTAAGACATCTACCATGAATTCGACGGCCAACTGTTAAACTAATAAAAATTAATAAAGCAAACCGATCTAGAAACATTCCCATTTCTTAGAAGTTATCAATATAAAATTCGAAACGCTACCACATTAACGATACTCAACAATAGTCCCCTGCGATCAAACATTACAAGCAATAGAGAAACTCCGAACAAGCCGCGTTTATCATCGGGCGACAATGTGTAAACCGCAGTCGCCCGTCGATGAAATCGTTCAAACAAAAAAGGTAATGACTGACCGATTGGACAAAGTCAAAGCCGACAGTGGCATTCCTACACAGATTGGACGCGAGCGTGGCATAATCAATACGTCATAAATTTTAAACAAAAAAAAAACATAAAACGCCTATGAGCTTATTACTAAAAAAACTGACCGGCAACGTTGCATATTCCAGAAATTGTGCGTTGGACTTATTCTTGACGTCATTTCACTTGCATCCTTAGAGTGCATTACAGCTTCTGTTACAATCAGTTTCGGAGACAGTAGCAGTGATGTTACGCATGTACGTGCGTAAGACATATAAACAACAGTCAGTTGGTTTACATCTGTGAAATTTACACCAGTTGCACCATCAAGGACGTGGCGCACGTTCGCAGGCGTACCAAAAATGTTTAATCGAGGTTAGACAACAACCGGCCCCCGCTGGGAATTCAAAATGTATTGGTATGTGCGTGTTGATAGTGAGTCGAATACTAATTATTGTCGACTTTACTACCATATTTAAGTTGTTCGAATTGCAAAATATAAATGGCACTACAGCACAGTTTTCCATATTTCTATTTTACATAAATGAATCGTATTATAGATAAGACAGTGACACAGTAGATAGTACAAAATGATTGGGATTGAAAAATTGACTAATGTGAAGTTTGAAGAAGAGGAGAAAGAGACTAGATATACACGACCACATAAAGCTTATTATTCATTATATATATCAGTATGTGTTGTAATAAAATCGCTAAAAATATATTTGACTTTTACATGACGTCGCCCATACTTTTATAAAACATTCCGTTATACTGAAATATTTCACTCCATTTCCGCATTAGATAGGTTGTTCCTATTGAAAAATATTCCGTTAATTTTGACCTGTTAATTGAAGTTCCTCTTAAATTTCAAGTTTATCATATTTTACCAAAAACCAATGAAATACCACTAAAGATATGTAATATAATCAGATAATGATTAAGTCTCATAAATTCTAAGAATTGTAAGATGTTTAATGAATTATTTGTGTCGTTTATCTAATCATTGAATGAGATTTAAGAATCAGTTATCCATGTAATTTTATAATCATTATTTCAGTATTGTCCATAAATATATTTAATCACATTTGTGGATAATATTATTACTATTGCTGCTATTCCACAACAAAAATAATTTTATATAGTAAAATGTTCATAATTCATTTCATATGAATTGAATGTTGTTTCGTTTCCAAAGAAGTTTAATGATTTTTGTTTGTTTGCATGTAACGGAGATGAAATCTCAAAAAACGGCCACCATATTCGTGTGTTTAGATGATTAATTTTAATGTAATTTATCGCAATAACGATGCGCCACGCGCTGTCTGCGAAAAGACACTTAGACCATTAAAGTATAAACGAGGCTCAAGATTTTATTAATTCATTTAAATTTAAACTAATTACGAGAGTGAAACTAATTGTAAAAAAGTAGATGAAATCGAGGTAGTTGAGCGAACAATCAAAACTTAATTACATTAAAAAACGACCATATAGTCACAATTAATCAACCGTTACAAAGTAAACCGTCAGGCAAACGGTGTGCAAATGAATAGATAATGAAAAAGGCCGCGTACACATAAATTTCACTTACGTTTCGCTGCGGTTAGCAACTCCTTCACCTCCTTAATCAGCCGCTTAATCTGCCGATTAGTATTATCCAACTCCTTCTCATGCTTGTGCAGGTTATTCCGAAATGCGGGGCTGTCGATGAGACACTCGGTGAACTCGAGCGGCGGCAAACCGACCCCCATGTTTTCCCGGCCGGCGCGGCGCAACTACCACGCAAACAAAACAATAACAAACACACGACTCTCGCTCGCAACTCGCACGATTTCCTAAACGACAAACTCACGCGCCCACCGCGACTCGCTCGCGTGCATCAACTGGCGACGCGCGGCCCACTGTGATCGTGGCGGCTCATCACGCGGGGCAGGCGGCGATACCGAATGACGGGGCGCGCGCACACCGCGATTATATTCGCGCACGTTCTTTTACAAGCAGAAAACACTCCAAACGCTTTGAAATTCACGTCATATTTTGCCACAAACAACTTTTGTTTCACGCACTTCACTACTATACTGCCACTGGCTGATAACAATCAGCTGTCAATTGCGTAGTTTTTGTCAACAAGTTTTGTTTTCCGGTGTTTAGAGGTGAAAACACGAAGGACTAGATAAACAGATTTCTCTTCAGAGTATCGATACACTGGGACGTTTCGCCAACGACTAGATCGACTTGCTGTTGACTTACGTCTGCGTTGCGGTTGCGTGCGTCTCCTTCGCCACTGCTGCTGCTGCTGACGGTTGTACAAGCTGCGTCTTTTTCATTCTTTTTCCCATTCTCATCTAGCCAGCCAGCATGCCAACCAACCATACCGTTATAGCATTACATCGATATCTCCAGAAGTTTCTCCGTCACTAACGTGTATGATCTATACACATCTATTCATATCTATACATGAAAAAACTTCACCCAACAAAATCACTAGTAAATACTAAACTTTACTAAATATTACGAACATTTACTGTATTAACAGATGAGTCACTAACTTTCACGAATGTTTATAGCCTTTATAATTGTATTATATCCCGCAAAGTCAAGTAATGTGTTTTAAAAACAAAACAATTCATCGATTCTTTCACAAATAATTTCTTAATTATTTCATTGTTATTAGCACAAGATATACAGTAGTTGCTCATTCACCATCAAAATAAAAGCAGTCATAACACAAATAGTGGCAAACATGCTGCTGCAACCTGTAGGATTTGCAATGTTTGTACCGCACACTTTCACGTAAAGTGATTGCTGATGTGATGACACCAATGTAATTGCAATGTAAAATGAATGCAATCATGTATGAGCAAATATTGATGGAGCAGAAGCGCCACGGACTATTAAGAGCTTATAGAGTAGTAGACGATATGCATTACACGACATGTATCATTGGCTTTATATGATCTGGAGGTGAGACGTGCTGGACGCATGCTCAGTTTGTTTCGATACTTTAAATACAACGCGGTTATTTTGAAAAGGGAAAATACCGGATAGAACATTTTTAGTAATAATATTTGTTAATATAATCTTATTAATACCCCGACGGGGTAGCTTAGTGGATGAAACCACAGCGTATCTCGCCGGCGGACGAGGCTCGAGTCCTCGAGGCGGGCACCTCTTTGCGTGTGAATTATTCACACACATACACACATGTTACAAACACACTCACCCACATATACAACAAAACATTCTGCACAACTCTACAACTTCAATTCTACACACAACAAACTCAACATTCAACTCTGCAATACAACATACAACACAACACACAACAGTACAACAAGAACATAACTTCCAACAACACAAGAAAAGACCTTAATGGCCGGAAAGATCTTAATGGTCCATAGACTCTAAAATAAATATATTGTTATTAATAATACAAAATTACACTGTGTCGGATAATGGATACGATGTTATTATTTCAGAAAAATTACAATTTAAAATAAAATATTGCATGTTGCTTTTCAATGAAACATTGAATTTATCAAATAATGTGTGTTCGATTTTCTAATTTACTGCACGCTCCCACAACTGTATGCTCATGATTACTATTTTCAACCAATCCGGAGCGTCGCTTCGATTTTCTGATGAAACTTGGTTAACTTTTTCATTTGCGGTTATTGTATGAAACGTGGTTCTCGTACAGCTCGTCGCCTCGCGTACGTGGTACAGGTAAGCGGTTTTGTTTGTCGAACCCCCGCTCGCATTTCTTTCTCATTTCTCACACTCCACAACATCGTAGTTCCTGCTGACTGCAAGCGTAGAGCAGCAGCGTTTGCGTCACAGCACGTTTCTCTGATTGATCGCCGCCGATCCGCATCAGCTCCACGCAATCCAAGTGCATGCTGGCACAGTCTTTCATGCAACGGTAACGTAGACACGTCGAGCTGTTGTCGCACAGCCTTTTTGTAATTAACCGAGGATTTTGTGAGTAGTGCGAACGATGTCCACGAAGGAAGAAATTGAGCAGCAGATTCAAGCACAAGGCGACCTCGTCCGGAAGCTGAAAGCGGCGAAAGAGAGTAAGGAGAAGGTAACATATTGTTGAGTGGCTATTATTGCATCACATGCGGGTGAAATGTACGCGCACGCTGCGTTCTTGGGCGCCCGCCGTGCTCTGTCACGACCTGTGGTTCTGTCTAATTTGAACAAATTACAATTCACAACAACATTCACTTGCAATTGTACATTAGCAGCCAGCAAACTGCAGGTCAGTGACTGTTAATCACGCAAGTGCCAATTTAATTACTATTGTATTTGAATAGTATTCAATAAATTGCAGATTGCTGAAGAAGTTGCGAAATTACTGGAGTTGAAAGCCTCGCTGCAAGATGGCAACCAACCAGCTGCAGGCAATCAGAAGTTTACACTGAAAACACCCAAAGGGACGCGAGATTATGCCTCCGAGCAAATGACGATACGAAATGCAGTGTTGAATAAAGTGATTGCCGTTTTTAAGAGGCATGGTGCTGTCACGATAGACACGCCAATCTTTGAGTTGAAGGAAGTTCTTACTGGCAAGTATGGCGAAGATTCGAAACTCATTTATGATCTCAAAGATCAAGGTGGTGAGATTCTCTCTCTGCGCTATGATTTGACAGTGCCTTTTGCGAGATTTCTGGCAATGAATAAAATCTCGAATATTAAGCGTTACCACATTGCCAAAGTTTATCGACGTGATAATCCTTCCATGTCTAGAGGACGCTACCGTGAATTTTACCAATGCGTAAGTATTTCTATCTAATTATAAATAGCATTTCGATTTCTTGGGCTCTATTGTGTGACACATCTAGCAGCCTCTTGGCCTGCCTATGACCCTCTTTGTCTCTTCAGGCGGTCTCGTCTATCAATACGATATCAATTCTAGGTCCATTCCTTCACTGTGGACCTTGATAATCCTCAGGTTGGTTGCTGCCTTCTTGGCTAGCATATCCGTCTTAGTATTGCCTGCAATACCGTGATGCGCAGGCACCCACTGTATTGTGAGTTTATTGCCTCGCCCCAACTTCTTGAGAACATTTTTACAGTTCCAAGTTGCCCTTGACTTACACTGTTCATCACGAAGAGCCGTTAGTGCCGCTTTACAGTTTGTCTTGATAAAGATGGGCTTCCTACTGACTAGTATTTATTTTCTTAGGATTTTGACATCGCTGGCGCTTATGATGAAATGATTCCCGACAGTGAATGCGTTCGAGTTGTTCACGAAATCATCACATCGCTGAACATTGGCAAATTTGTTATAAAGCTCAACCATAGAAAACTGTTGGATGGCATGTTTGAAGCATGCGGGGTACCTGCAGATAAATTTAGATCCATATGTTCTGCTGTTGATAAACTTGACAAGGTAAGAAGTTATATAAACAACTAATAGATAAATTAAAAGTATTTTAATATTGTCACAATTTCAGAGTCCATGGGAAGAAGTAAGAAAAGAAATGATAGATGAGAAAGGCCTTACCGCTGAAGTAGCAGACAAAATCGGCGAATACGTCCGCCTGAGTGGCAAAGAAGAACTCGTTGAAAAACTTCTCGCCGATGAGAACCTCGTCAAGAGCAAGTCCGCTGTCGAAGGACTTGAGGCAATGCGTTTAGTGCTGAAATACTGCCAAATCTACGGCACTATGAACGAGGTATCTTTCGACTTAAGTTTGGCACGCGGTTTGGATTACTACACAGGAATAATCTACGAAGCGATTCTGTTGGGCGAGACTGGATTAGGGGACGACGTTGCAGTAGGTTCGGTGGCCGGTGGTGGACGCTACGACAATCTAGTCGGTATGTTCGATCCCAAGCATAAGCAAGTACCGTGTGTGGGTGTGTCCATCGGCGTCGAGCGTATTTTCGCCGTTATGGAGGCGCAGCTGGAGAAGAATAAGAGCAAGGTGCGCACCACCGAAATTGAGGTGTACGTTGCGTCGGCGCAGAAGAATCTCTTCGAACAGCGGATGCTGCTGTGTAAAGAGTTGTGGGACGCCGGCTTTAAGGTGGAGCATTCATATAAAAAGAATCCGAAGCTGTTGGCGCAGTTGCAGCACTGCGAGGAGGAGGCGATTCCCTTGGTGATCATCCTCGGTGAGAGTGAGCTAGCGAAAGGTGTTGTCAAATTGCGTAATGTTACGACTCGAGAGGAAGTCGAGGTGGTTCGTGATGAGCTGGCGAATGAGTTGAAGACCCGGTTGTGTTCTACTCAAAATTGTTTAGCTTAACGTTCAATGCAATAAATCAATTTATATTTATTCTGTTTAAAATAAAGGCGCGCATGCATTTTCAATATTTTTGGTGTAATTTCTAAACTAAAAGTAGATTTGTTCTCTCTAGAAGCGGAACACCTAGTTTTAGAGTAAGAAAAGTTCAACATAATGCGGCAGATCATAGTATTAAATATAAATATCTAACGGTATTTCTAATTTTGTATATTTACCGGTATTTTGACTTCCGTAAATTATCGATAATTTTATCCCTTTATTGTGAATTCCACAAGAGTTGCGATTCCGAGTCGTTGCAAATTACAGGTATGCTGAAAATAACCTCAGTTTAAAATTGTAAACCGTTAATAATGTTAACATAATCAATTTTAAAACTAAATCATCGGAAAATAAAGGAACGAATGTTAAAATAAAAATAATAAAGACTAGGCAACCAAATAAACACTCTGCTCCCTCCATGATATGCCTATAGATATTTGTGTCAGTGACTAATAACAAACCTTGGAAGACAATAACATTTCTCTGTTTTGTCGTAACAATTGTTGAAGCAAATTCGAAATTCCTTGTAATTCATCATGGAGTGGCTTTTCGGCAAACGCTTAACTCCTGAGGAGATGCTCAGGAAGAATCAACGTGCTTTAAACAAAGCAATGCGTGATTTAGACCGAGAAAAGATGAAGATGGAACAACAGGAAAAGAAGATTATACAAGACATCAAAAAGCTGGCAAAGGAAGGTCAGATGGTAAGCAAACACATCCTAAACCTCTCATTATCTGTCTGACTTCTCTATTAATCTGTCGTTCTGTATTTGTAATGCCTCCAGGATGCGGTCAAAATAATGGCTCGTGACCTTGTCCGCACCCGGCGCTATGTAAAGAAATTCATGCTGATGAAGGCAAACATTCAAGCCGTCAGTCTGAAGATTCAGACGCTGCGTTCGCAAAACACAATGGCACAGGCAATGAAAGGCGTGACGCGAGCGATGGCGAACATGAATCGCCAGTTGAATTTGCCACAAATTCAGCATATCCTCCAAGAATTCGAGAAGCAGTCCGAAATAATGGATATGAAGGAGGATATTATGAACGAGGCGATCGATGATGCAATGGAGGGTGATGACGATGAGGAAGAGAGTGATGCAGTGGTCACACAAGTTTTGGATGAGCTTGGTCTGCAACTTGGCGACACTTTGTCAGGTTTGCCGCAAGCAGCCGGAGCGCTTCCCACTGCACCAGGGCAGAAAACTGGCTCGCCAACAGCGGTAGCTGCAGGTGGCATTTCCGATGCTGATGCTGACCTGCAAGCACGTTTGGATAACTTGCGTCGTACGTAATCCGTCGAATGTTAAAACCTAAAACCGAAATTTAAACTACAGTAAACGCTTTTTGCTTACTGTTTCACTATTTTATTATTTATAAGTTGATTTTTAATTTATGTCACAATGTTTATTATTAGAATCTGAATTTTTAAAACGAGAGAATTGTATTGGACACGAAAATATGAACGTTGTATTATATACCTTCCCAGCTCGGCGGGGTTGTTGTTCTAAGAATACAGCTATCACTTCTGTTATATAAAATATTTTGTAAGTATGTACACTGATTACTTGTATACACTTATTAGGCTTAAGGCATAATTAAATAAATGTTATTTACACATCTTTAACGAGTATTTGTTATGCCAAATTGACCAATACAGCTGATAAAGATATAATAACACGTTTTAAAGAACGATATTTTTACTCATTCTCGCTTTGTCAAAGTGTCGAACTCCATGAAATGTAAGAAATTGTGATAATTGCATTTATTTTTTGAAATATTGTGAATTGTGTTGGAAAAATTTGTAAGTTTGAACATTGAAACGCAGATGGCGATGCTGTGGAAACACTACGTAACACCGTAGTTACGCATTTCCTGAACAATATAAATAATGTAATAAGCGCAGGTAAAGGTTAAGTGCGAACATCAAACTTTCTTGTTAAGTGAGCTTAAAGTTTTAGGTTACGTTTGGTATCAATTCAAAATTCTCAGGAAATATGGTACGAAATTTACCAGATGAAATGATAGCAAAAGTTATGTACAGTACCAATCTCTTTAGCTCCACGTCCAACACATCTATTTTAACCCCTCTCTCGGCTTTTAGTAGTATTATTCTTAATGCAGCACTACCTCTGGGTGTAGATTCGAAGTTAATATACTTGATTAACTTAAAAATATCATTCAAGGTTGGTAATACTGATCTTTATAATACCAGTATTTTTATTGATATTGCGGTGATTTCTAAGTTATTGGATTATCTATTCATAATTTGAAAAATGTTCAATTATTCAAAAATAAGTCTACAATATAGTGATTTGCCAAGTATAATAATAAACCCAATGCCACATGTAAAAAATGCATCCGTCGCCACCGTATCCGGTGTTTAGCATTTGCAAAGGTCAAATGTCATTTCGACATGTTTAAAAATCATAAGTACACATCATAAACATTCAAATACTATTAAAACACAGTATATTCCATATATTAAATGTGATAAGCTTCATACAAAATGAGAAACTCATTTTAGAAAAACGCATAATTGAATTGCAGTTTAAGCGGCTGTTAGCGGCGAATCTTGCAACTAAATCATGAACAACAAAAACACAACAGTAGACAACCCCGGGTTTCGCCGAATTCCGGAAATGTCAGATTTCCAATAATCAACAAACAGAGCTAGCACACATTTTTAGCACTAAATAACGGCTCTTCGTGTTGGGTACATGGCATTTGATATTCTTACAAAGCACATAAAATGGGTAAGCTGCGCACATAACAATTACACAAGTAATATTTAGGGCTAACGCCTGGATTTCGGATTGCACAGCCGAAACACCCGCCGTGCTAGAAATTTTAGATTTCTCCGAGAAGCATTTGAAGAAGTTGGCAAAACCTACGTCGGAGGAGGCTCTCGCATGCACGCTAATACTCGACGACAACGAGCTGCAGCGCTTGGAGGGCATTGATTCATTCAGTCGTGTACAGAAGGTTTGTTTATATATCTAACCTCAAATGTGCAACTGTTTGATTATGTTGCTGAATTGTGCTTGCATTTTGTTAGTTATCCGCTGTGCGTAATCAACTTTTGCGCATGTATGGC
Organism: Weissflogia rhopalogaster; assembly: GCA_019419845.2. NCBI lineage: Eukaryota > Metazoa > Arthropoda > Insecta > Coleoptera > Staphylinidae > Weissflogia > Weissflogia rhopalogaster. Next base: position 81,941 of record WSZQ02069049.1, read on the forward strand.
GTATGCCGACTGCATAGTTTGCACACTCTAAATCTCGCCCATAATGGCATTCTTACAATTGAGGGACTGAAAGACCTGGTGTTGCTCAAGTACCTGAATCTAGCTGGTAACAGCATCAAGACCATAGAGCATCTGAACTCGAATACGAATCTGGAGCACTTGGATCTGTCTGAGAACTCTATCACGCATGTCACGGATTTGTCATTTCTAAAGAATCTCAAGGTTAGTGGCTGTGAAATGAGGTTATGTTTGGTCGTATGTAACGCGTGGCATTTTTAGGAGCTACAAATGCACAATAACAAAATCTCGCATCTACGACAATGTGAGCGATTTCTGCCTCCCAGTCTAACGACGCTCACGCTTGCTAATAATGCAATACCGGATTTGAACGAAATCAGTCAACTTGCGAATTTGGTTAACCTAAATAGTATATCTATTGTGAATAATCCATGTGTTGTTATGACTGGCCAGAAAATGTAAGTAATCCAAGATTGTTTTGAGGGTACTTAACCATACCAAAAGCATCCTATAGATTTGTAAAAATTGAACCAACTTGTACCATTCTATTCTACATTTCATACGGAAACTTAACGATAATTGAAATAATATGATAATTGAAATAATTTTAGTGGTTTTGACTACCGTCCATTCGTCATCAACTGGTGCCTCACAGTGCAGGTAATCGACGGGTATGTGGTGGATGCGATTGAAAGCCTGCGCGGCGAGTGGTTGTATTCGCAAGGACGTGGCCGGCACTTTCGCATCGGGGACCACCAGGAATTGGCACAGTATCTCGCCTCCGTCTGCCCACTATCAGGCGAGCAGCAGCTAGAAACTGAGGAAGATCGAAAACTGCGATTAATCCTCAGCAAGGCGCAGCATCACCAACAACAACTTCGTGAACAGGGCAATTCCCCAGTACCATCTCCGTCCGTGCGAAAAAAGTTCCACGGTGCAAAGAGTTCCCCTCGCCTACATTGTAAGTTGTGCCAATTTACCGTAATTGTTCTCCTTGGCCTTGAACCTATTCGTACCAGGCAGTTAAAAATCCATCTTGTAAACGTCTCAATTCTCGTTATTGATTTTTTACGAATTACCTTGCTATAATTCCTTTGATGGGTGATTGATAATTTATGAATATTTCAAATATCGACCGGTTTGTTCTTGTAGTGTCTCATTCCATGAGACAAAAGCTATTGATTACATTTCAGTAACTACAAAGACGTGAGAATAACAACACATCATGTCATATTATTACTACTATAAACGTATAGATATGATTTGAACATAGTGAGAAAAAAAATGAAGTATAATTAATATTTTTGTTTTGTAGCTGCAAGATTAAACAATACGCGCTCGCCAGACAAGATGACAATCAGTTGCTACAATACGACGAATTTATCACAATCGGGCGATAGTGGTATTATGTCGCAGAGTTTAGACCCGAGTCTATTCAGCCAACAGACGATTGGGGACTCATTGAAAACAAACTCATCCTCGGTTGTGCATAATTCTTTAAACCGAGAGAATGGTATTTGTCTGGATGGTTAGTGATACTTTAGTTATTTTCTTAGCTAGATGGACTGTAGTTGCAACGATGGTTTCTATGTGTGCTATTCCTAGTTTTTGAAACTTTTAGATTACGAGGTAGTGAATAGTCCGTTACAAGCGCTGTCAAAGTTAGTCCCAGTGCCTGAGTCGCTCATGAGTCCTGACTATCGGCCGTCAGCGCTCAGCTCGCGCCTAAATTCGATTTCAACCATTCCGACGCCTACGGCGAGTCAGAAACCGACGCCGCGCTTCGCCCAGCCGGTGACCAAGTCGCCGAAGATGGGGCGTAGCAATATCGCCAAGCCCAAGGCTAACATCAATCTGGAGACGAAGAGGACGAGTAGTCCAAGCCCTGTGCGTTCGAGGCGAGCTATTCCAGTGAATTCGTGAGTATTTTATTATTATTTTTTAAATATTTGAACTATCAACAAATATGGTAGATACGTTGGTATTATATTACTCTAGCTAGCATTACTTAGATTTAATTTTACGATTAGTGTTATCAATTTACAGGTTCTCTTCATTTACTAGTAAAACCCACATACACCCACGCACCGTCTCAAACATAAACATACACACCTTCGCACACATACACAACTTAATCATTCCAAACATATATCAACGTATTTCATTGTAATATTTTCCAGAAAAATAAGTGGCAGCCCACCACTCCATCCAAAACCACTTGTATCCGCGTTAAAAAAATCACCGAGCACAGATGACGAATCCGAGATTTGCGACTCCAAGCTGCAAACAATACAAATGAAAGCCGAAGAAAAACGTCTTCAAAAGGACGCAGAAGTGAGCAGCAACAGTAGCGGCGGCGGCAACGAAGAGAAGGCCGAAATGGCCGCGATCTTCATCCAAAAGATGTGGCGGGGTTTCTACACGCGGCAACGCGACAAACATATACAGGACAAGTTCAAAACGCTGCAGGCGAGGCGCGCCGACGAATACTTACAGTAATTCACCTTGCTTGTATAATTTTTACTTTAATTAATTCGTTCTTTGTTCTTCTCTGGTGGCTGCCTTATTCGTTTCGCTTACAAAATGGTGTGCAAGGATTTATTCAGATTTTCACTTTAGGAAGCTCGCGTGCGACATGGAATCTACAAAGGCGGCGTTGGAGAGCGAGCGCAAGATTCAAATGCTACAGATGCAGGCGATTAATGCGCTCTGGAAAAAGGTATCTGCGCTACAGCCTGAAGACGGCGCAACTGCGTCGACGAGCAATATGGACGCAGCGATAACGAATGGTGGTGGTGTCGGCGCGAACGCAGAGACTAACGATATAGTGCACACGCTGACTGCGACGTGCACATCACTGCAGAATCAAGTCCAGCAACTGCAAGGATCCATGCAGGATATGGTGAAGTTTATGAGCATGTTTGCCCAGATGCCTGTCTGCACGTCGTCTACAAATATACCACATCACCGTGAGAATGGTATTGCGACACAAACAGAAATTGTTGCTGTACATACTCCACAGGTACGAGAACTAACCTTAATCGTTTTTCTTTAACCACAAAATATTTCTTAAACCTGATATTGTGCAATCATATTCATTTTATTCCCCGTTTATTGATAAATCGATATCAAAATATGTTTTAAGGGTGAATCCGGAAAAGTATTCCCCTTCCAGAAGCAATTGCGACCGTCATCGTTGCCACTCCCAGTTGGCACGCGCACACCGAAGCGCGACACAAACTCAAGCACTGCCCTCACGACGACTGCGGAGAAGACATCCAGTAGCACAAGCAGTAGCACAATGGAAGCTGAAGTGCGTCAATTTGCCGGAACGCTTGTCGATGGCGTAATCAAGACGGTTAGCGAGAGCCAGGAGGACTGCTGCCACGGCTTGCAGCAAAGCATGGAAATCACCGTCACAGACACGACCGCCGCCGGCAACTATCACGCAAGCAGTTAGACAAACTGGCGGCGCTAATTTTAAGCGTTAAGTTTTATTCACGCAAACGACGTTTGCTCTTTTCGAAGCCAATTATGATTTGACATACATTTCTCTTCTGTGATCGTTGTTGCTCTTGCCTTTTATAATTTTTACTTTTAAAGACGAACTCGTCACCTCCACGAATGGTGTAACCAAATTCCTATTAAAAAGGGAAGTTAAACATCAAGAAAACTGCAAAGCAAACCGAACGGCACACTCAGCTTCAAAGTGATCTCACCGTGCTTTATATGTGTATAATGATTGTAATTGAAGTTGTCGTATTCGCCCTCTGAATGCAAAAAACGCTCATTACAATTGTAACCAAGCTCTGCTAAACGCATTTCTCTCTAATTATAAGTATAAATTATTCATTTGATTACTATACCTACACGAACAAAAGACAAAGATAAGAAAACCAAAGAACTAACGGTAAATTATTAAAAACAATCTTGCTGAAATCACGTGTTATTGGGATTCCCAAGGGATTAATAAATCTACGTGTATGAGGCTAAAATATTTATTTTTATCTCAATACATTCACTTCATTTTTCGCTTTGTTTCGTTTTATATCTTATAACAATACGGGTGCGATTGTAATCAGTTCCCGGAGCCATGCGAGTTGTACACTACTTTTCCTGCGACTATTATAAGTGAAAATAATGTGTTGATTAGTTTTCTTGACATCGGTGTGGCAGCTGTCAAAATTTACAGGTTGTGCGCGGCTGATGTGCCTGAATCGCGTAAGAAATGGCACGTTTATACGCTACGAAGGACGCATACGCCCTGACAGCGGCGTGCGCAACAATCTCAGGGTCTACTACGAGCAAAATGGTACACGGTGCCCCTCCAACCTCAGCTATGAAACTACTGTGAACCCATTATATGGCTTGCTTGATTAGAACTATCTAGCAGAACTGCTATGATAATTTCCTGTTCATAAAGCAAAATGAGATTTCGTGAGATTACCGTAAAAACAATTTTGCTAAAATCACGTGTTATCGGCACTACCAAGGGTTAAATAACTATATGTGTGTGACGCTAAGATATTTATTTTATATCTCAACACCTCAACATTCCATACATTTTCCGTCTCATCTTGTATTTTACAAAATCACAGCATCGATACATTCTTCGTACTATAAAAATTCCTTACGTAGTTAAGTATAAAGTTTTAAACTTTAGTAATTTAATTACTCCAAACTTCCAAAGGTTAAAGTACGTAGTCAATCGCCAAAGGTTAAATAACTATATGCGTGTGACGCTAAAATATTTATTTAATATCTCAACATTCCCTTAATTTTCCATCTTATCTTGTATTTTACAAAATCACAGCATCGATACATTCTTCATACTATAAAAATTCATTACGTAGTTATGTATAGTTTTAAACTTTAGTAATTTAATTACTCCAAACTTCGAAAGGTTAAAGTACGTTCAGTCGCAATTTGTAAGGTTGTCCACCATAATGCGTTTACTTGGTTCTGTTATAATGTTCGCAAGAAAATTAACCTAAATACTATAGTTTTAGTGCAAGCGAACACAAATACTGCAAAACAGAGAAATATCGCCCGAATTTAACAATTTTGCGTCCAATAATGGTAGCGATCCTAACAATATTCGCAAGAACTGTTAGTGAAACAAAACAAGGTTACCATTAGTTCCATTATTTCCATATGGATGTTTTATGATGAACTATTCAAACATGGTTCCTTTCCTATCTAGTTGGCATTCGGAAACATTTTACTATAAATATTTCGCTCTTGTTGTATATATCGCAGACGATTCTTCTTCGCAGTCGCGCACATCTGTTCAATTTTATTTTCATTTGGGGTGAGTGTCAAAGCCTTCTCGAAATCCCGTATCGCCAATTCGTACTCCTTCAACCGCAAATGAGCCACACCCCGTCGATATAACGCCTTTACATTTGTTTCATTATACTCCAAAATACTACTACATATCCGAAGAACGTCCGTATACTTCCCCTTTTTGAGTTTCACAGCCGCTAGATTGGACAGAGAGTGTGTCTTCATCTTATAGAGCATACTTCGATCGTGGTCCGGATATTTGTCCATCACATGATTGATGTACCTAATGACTTTGTTATACTTGCGACCAGACTTGACGTACTCTTGCTTATTGTAGAAGTAATTGCCCGATTCTTTGATATCGTATACCACTGCTTCGATGTTGGCGGAGGGAAACTCGCAATCTGCGGGATATGGTGGGTAGTGGTCAGTGGTACCATCGTTCTCTTCGATGTGGAAGTCGCCGAGGGATACCTCCCCACAGTCGATGATCGTGCAGCGCTGTAGCGGTTTGCCATCGGAGTCGCGTTCCACACTACTAATCTCTTTGACGATACCCAAACCTTTAATCACCTGGCCAAAGGCAACGTTTCGATTATCGAGGTGCGGGCATGTAACGGTAGTGATGTAGAATTGCGAGTAGTTTGTATTGGGACCATTATTTGCCATGCCAACTCGTCCCTCGCGTTGATCATACTACGAAAGGTGCACATATTTAGTTAGATTTTGAAAGTTATGTAAGTCCAATTCAATTGACTTACGACAATTATTAATTTAAAAAAAGTAAGCTATATATGAATTTGTTTTCAAATTACTACAACTGTTAATGCTAGTACCAAATCAACATGACCATTTAACATCAATGTACAAAATACCCGAATACCCGAATCGTGAGATTTAAAGAAAAATGAACACTCACTAGAACTTCAAAATTTTCATCTTCGAATGCCCCACCATAAATACTGACTCCTTTGACTTGCGTTGCTGTGCTGGGTACAACATTACCCCCTTGGATCATAAACTGAGGTAACACTGGAATACATAATGAAATATCGAATAATCAGTGAATTTAGCGTCAGTACAGAAAATATCAAATGTGCGCTGATTTATGGCCCTCAAACACAATTGTTTCCAATCATATTGTGTCAGAAACCTGGGTGGCGGAATGATGAACAAATTCTTGTGCTGAAATCTGAACGTGAAGTACACAGAGTAGGGGCAGGTTAAAATGTCGTTTCCATACGACGAAGATGAAGAGGATGACCAGCGTATATTCGACAGCAACGGCTGTTACCACTGCCCCGACCCGCCGCGTGTAAAGGGTCGATTTGGGTTAGCGTGGGTGTCCGAGACGCCCGAGTCCCCGAATCCGGAGCCCGTCGGCTGGCAGGTCGAGTTCCACGATACACCATCGCGCGTCGAGACCAAGTGCCAGGAGATGGTGCGCTGGATCAACTGTCCGCCGCTGCCGCGCTGCGATCCCTGCCCACCCGACGAGCTCTGTTCGCCGAAGAACCCACCGCGCTGCAATCCGTGCGCGCCCGTGTGTAATCCGTGTCATCCGCAATGCAAAGGGCGCAACAGCGGCGGCGGCGGTCCCGGCGGCGGTCCTGGCGGCAGTCCGTCGCGCATGTCGGCGGCGCCGAAGCGCTGCTGCTGCTGCGGCGGGCGCCAGAAGACGCGCAACTTTCCGCCGCCGGATGCGTACTGCTCGCGCAAACGTTCGCCTAGACGACGTGGGGGCGGCGGCGTCGACAGCCCGTCCAAGTGCATCTGTGATGATGTACCCGTCAAAGATACCAACATGTCTTCTTCAGGTGATTATAAGCTCGCTAATCGAAAGTACCCAACCTACTACTACACTTCCACCTTCCCGCAGCAAGCTCACGATAGACAGCCGGGTGCGGCGGCGGCGGCAGCGGCGGCTGCAGGGGCGACGGACACCATCATGCTGTACCACAACGATCATCCGTTCCACACAGACACGGACGATACTCGATCGGTGGTATTCGGAGGCATTGTCGCGAGACACCACGGCGGCAGCGATGAGCACGAGGTACTGAAACGCTGGCAACCCCACACCCACACCGGAAGGAAACTGACGACGGTACAGCGCGAACAGCGCGTGCAACACTTGCGCAACACATTCCTAACATTTGGTCAAGCCTGCGACGACTGCTGCGAGCGATTCATCAATGCGGCCGAAAAATGGCAAAACGATTGCGGTTGCTATTGCGATGGCGACGGCGATGATGGTGGCAGGAAACGGCGTAGCAGGAAAGACGACGCACATGATGATGGTAGTGGCAGCGACGGAAAGAAACATGGCGACAGCAAAGTTAGTGGCAGACATAAAAGCAACCATAGAAAGGACGATAGTGGCGACGGTGGACACAAGAGAAGCCATAGCAGGAAGAGCGAGAGTGACGAAGAAGACGAATACAGCGATGAGAAAGAAGACGACGATTACAGTGACGACGGAAATCGGAAAGGACTCCAATTTGAAAGGGACAGAGATACAGTTAAAAGAAAGAAAGGCAAGAGAACTCCCGACCGGAAATCATCATCAATAGCGACCTCGAAATCGAAAGATAAAATGAACTCAAAAAAGTCCACGGTAAGTTTAACTTCTGCCAGAAGGAATCGTGGAAGTAATAATTCACTCGACGAAGCATTGGCGGAAATGTCTACTGCTCAGAAATCGGAAATGTTCAACGACCACAACAAGGGAAGAGCCTATGATCCGATTGACGAGTCCGTTGTTGATAGACCATCAACGGAGGATCTACCTGGTCCTCATTACCCTTCACCGCATCAACCCGCCACACCGTCCTATCCACCACCAAGCCATCCTTCGCCGAACCATCCCTCGCCGAACCATCCTCCGGCACAACAGACCAGCTCGCATGGCCCTTCGGACCCTACACCTACACCATACCAGTCTCCTCGTCAGCATGATGCAGAACGCCCTACTCCAGATAGAAACTATCGGGACGATAGATATCATAGAGACGATAGATATCATAAAGATGATAGATATCATAGGGATGATAAATATCATAGGGATGATAGATATAATCGAGATGATAGACATCGACGTGATGCTAACGAATATGATTACGAATATGACAAACAAGGATTTGTACATAGGGATGGGGATAGAGACAGGGATGGTGATAAGGAAAGAGTAGAAAGAGTAAGAAAGATAAAACATGTGGAGGCTAGAAGTCGTCTACCATCGATAAAACGTAGATGTCGTCCATTACGCTGGCTTTCGCCCTGTTTTTGCAACCTCTGCTTCCGCTCGCATGCTTCGAACGATCTCGATACGCCCAAGATCAAAGAAAAAAGCGACTAGTGGTTGATACTATTTGTTTTAAGAAAGCAAAAGCATGGTGCTGCGTTGCTCACTCGCCTGAATTAGTCAGAAATATTGCCCACCCCTCCAATAGGAGAGTGGCAAATTACATTTGTCTCCACTCTCTTCAAACAAGCAAACACAATTCTATTTACTTGTAATACTTGAACCACCTAAATCTAAATGATGAAATAAAATCATGTAAATCAGTGAGGTGCACACATGATGACTTACCGCGATGGAACGATGTACCTTTGTAGGAGAGTTGAATACCATTCGTATCTGTGCCTGCTTCACCGGTGCAAAACTGGCGAAAGTTCTCCGCTGTTTTCGGTACGATTTTTGTGTACAACTCGATTATAATACGGCCAGCTGAAAGCATAGAGATAGTGTTTATTTACTCTACAGCAGTGATCGAAAACTACTAGGGAAGCTCTACCTTTTTCACCGCCGATTTCTATGTCCAAATACACGAAGGTGTTCTTCGGATCGCAGTCGTCGACGTGCGTCTCCAACTTTGGTAGGCTCCACACCTCCCCCTCAGAGCTCATGCTGCGCATAGATGCAAACCCTGCGTGCTGCTTTCGATGTGTTGCAAGCGTCGTCGTCAGTTTTGGAGACGACTTGCTCGCCCTGTGCCCCCTCGCTGCACTGTTATCTCACCAGCTATGCATTTTTGCCGCGAACGACAGCATATTCAGCCTGTTTACAGACAAATTATCGCAAACTTCTGCTTATCATCGCATTGCATACTGCCTATGCCATTGTATGTCGCAATTGTAAACAATTTTCAGAACGAATTTCTTTACTCGTGCGCCACGAATGCGGCCATGTAATTCGCCCGTAATTTGGCAAAATAACGATGTGAAAACAAGAAAGCAACGGGTAACGAAAACTGGGAGAATTTACCTTGACAGTTGACAGGCAAACGGTAATCATCGAATAATGTCGGCAGCATTCGTCGAAAGGCACATTTAAAAACATCTGTTTTCTAGAACGTTTGTGTGTGTTTGCCTCTCGTCAACGGGCTATGTCGTGATGAAACGTTTTTCGAAAGATTGTGGCGAAGGTTCTTCGGGAAAACGTGCAAAACTGAACGGTGATGACCTTTGGAGTGATTCTGATCCAGACATCGATGATGTTCTATTACAAGCATCACAGAATATCGAACAATTTGTGCGGGTTCTGAACTTTTTAGGTTATATATAGCTCTAATTTGTTTGTTTTAGCCTCCGATTGTAGAACAAGCTGAAGAAGCAAAAGAAGATGATTCAATCTTAAGTTTTACTAGCTTTAATCGTAATGTTGCTGCTTCCACGCAGCTAAATAATTCAGTATGGGCACAACCCGCGGCAGCAACAAGTGTTTTTGCCAAGAAATGTAAAGAGTTTAACGAAGTGAAGCAACTAAAAGAACAAATTACTAGCAAAGAAGGGGAGATAAGTGTATTAAGAGCCCAGTTGAAACAAACAAAGGAACATGCAGAGACTGTCTATGCCTCGCAAATAAATGAAACATTGGATAGGTTAAAAGCAACACAACAGGAGCGAGACCTATTCAGCACGAAATTAGAGTTTAAAGATTTGGAGATTGTTAATTTGCGTAAGAAATTAACGAATATTTCTAAGAACTTATTTGATGGGTCAACGAGTAATGAAGCAGCAGGTGAAAGTAAGATAGTACAAGATAATTTCAGGGGACCCGATTCTTATGTTGCTAAAGTAATAGATCCTGTTGCAAACATCAGTAAGTTACTCGAACTTAATAATAACTTATGTTATTGATCAAATGACTGTTGTGTTTGTTCTTTCTTTTAGAATATCCATTACAATGTGTGATTCCTATCAAAATCTTTGAAAGTAGAGAAAACGACAAATTTCCCAAAGTTTTGCATTCGAAACAATTGACGGACGAGCGATATTTACACAGTTTAGTGTGTCCAAATCTGCAGGGTGAACACGATGAATGCCATCCTGTTTTCACTTATATTCATTATGGGAAAACATTGCGGTTGCAACATTTTTTCGATGAAATACGATTTCTTCGAGATGCGTCAGAGTCGCAGTTGTTACAAGAAACGGAAGCTAGCACTCAAGTGAGTTAAAAGATAATATATTGATTAATTCTTTCAAACTAAAACCTCCTATACGCTTGCCTTGACCAGCCGAGAGTGTTGCGATTTTTCTGGCGATGTGTATCACATAAACTAACAATTCAATTTTAAGTTTTCCAAATATTCAAAGAATTAAATAAATTATTACATGGTTTCTTTTCAGATTTATTTGCTGACACTAACTTTATTGATAAATCAATTGAACTATCTGACGACTTTTGCCAAATCTGTGAAAACGGATGAAATACGAGAGCACGATTTGCGAAACTTACAATATCCGAATAAAAACGTAGCGTTCAATATTTCGTTAATGGAACCCAAGTAAGTACTTTATTTGTGTTCTGATGATTTGTATCCTTCAGGAGAACCTCATTTACCAAGTCAAAAATAACACTATAACTCATTAACATTAAAAAAAGAACGACATTTAAGTTAAAAATGGATACCATGCTCGCTCTTTCAAACGTGTACGCAAAATCGAAAAACATTGTTGAGAGAAAAAACACACGTTTCAAGTTGGATAATCTTAAGAATTCTAAATATTTTAAGTGCTATAACTTCGTAAATACTGCTACTATCGATTTGATATTTTGAGGGAATATTTTTGAATAGTTTAGCTACGTATTAAGACTTCTAAAAAACCTATTTTGACCTGGTAAATGGGTTTCTTCCTTTAAGTTAATATGGCATACATTAATAAAATTATTTTCAGAACATGTGATAATTGTTCAGAAGAATGTGCCATTCAATGTCGCCAGTGTATCGCACTTTTGGCTAGCCTTTATTCCCATAATAGATATTTAAGAAATTTAATCAGTAATAGTAAACTACCACATATCTCGGAAAAAGAGAGAAAAACGTGGATATATCCGTTTTCAGAAATTTATTCCTCGGATAATATACATCGCTGTTATTTGAAATTGTTGTATCAAATTGTTTTGTATATTGGAGATACGGTGAGTATTCTTTTTCTCCTTTGTTTATTTTAATGAAGGATTTCATTAAATTATTCATATTTTTAGCGAAGAGGCAATGTATATATAGGATTGTTATGTTCAATTTGTTATTTATTAAGACAAATCCTACAATATTCTACAAATGATGACAAGTTGTAAGTTCATATTTCTGCCCAATTTTCTAATTTGTAACTATATATATATATATATAT